>WWET01012349.1:0-11506 GCA_011038615.1 Limnodynastes dumerilii
TTTAGACTTGGGATAGGAAGCATCACCTCTCATGAAATGTGACTCCCCTGCAATCACTTTGGTTTTGCCCAGGAGTAATTTTCCTCTTTTAGGGCCATATTCAGAGATCCGTCCGAGAAAAGGTCACAATCATTCGCACAGACGTATGAGTGTCTGACCTGCGTTATCTTTATGTGGGTATTTCCGTGCGTCGAGCAGTGCCGTACGTGCGTATCTTAATAACCGCGCTCACACCTCGCCCACGCTCCTTCATTAAAATGCCTCCCCCCGCCCAATTTTATTTAAATTCTCATGTGCGTATTTTTAAGTGGGAGATCCGTGCGTATTTACCCACGTGCGATTCACAAGTCCGTCCGCGAGGCACTTCCGCACGTAGAGTCTACGTGAACTACGTAAATAAAGTTGCTACGCATGCGCAGTGGAAACGTAAATAAAAATACGCACGGAAATCGCCACGAAAACGATTCTCTGAATGCGGCCCTTAATTTCAATCTTCTTCTTAAGTCTGAATCAGGCCCTTTATTATTTATTTATTCAATCCCACAATCCTAAACTACAGCGGTAATGGTGGACATCGGCGGACAAGGAGACAGCATCCGATAATCATTTCCGCCCCTTTTCATTGCCTCATGTGACTCTGGAACCCGGTGAGCAGCGCCCCCTGGCCGTGGTCCTGTGCGCTACATGCACTGTACCATGATAACATCACATTGACCAGCGGATGATGGGAAGGAAAGTTCTAGAAGATGAATCACCTGCTAGGATGCTGGGAGTTGTGGTACATCCCGAGGGTCAGAGCTAGGATTCATGTACAGGGATAAGTGGGGGATACCGGACCGGGGTACACTCCGCGCCAATGACCCGCTATGCACCCAGAACACCTGTGGAGGGCAGAGATTTACTCTTTATTATTTGTGTCTGTGCCAGGGCTGTGCAGAAGAAGATAAACCAACACCACGTCCAAAATCCTCTCCCCCCAGATGAGGCCTCACAGCAGCTGTTCAACTGCAGAGAGAGGAACGTCAGCAAACAGGGATATATTTACATTATCATTTATAATAGAGAGGGGGAGGGGGAATAGAGGGGTAAGAGGGAGATATTGGGGGTACAGGAGACATGGCCATCGTTACTATTACACTGTTATTTATCACCTCTCATATCTAATACAATTATATTATTATATTATTACACAGATACTGACCAGCGTTACTATTACACTGTTATTTATCACCTCTCATCTCTAATACTATTTTATTATTATTATTATTATATTAAGATACTTTTGTTACTTATGGTTTGTTTCAAAGAAGGTGCTGAAACTTCTTCTGCACATGATTTCTTAATAAACATACTCCTAGACTGGTGAACCCTAACTTACCTTTTGTGATACATCCTTAATTAATATGGAGATGGATTGGAAGCCTTGATGGAGCTTAGGGAATTTATAATGCCTTTAATGTAAAATTTAAATCCATCCCCTCTCCTATTACAGGTTGGTCCCACCCCATCTATTCCCATGCCACTCCATTGTCAGAAATGTTGTGTATACACAAACCAAACAATAAGTCTGGATCCAGATATGTGCTGGAAGTGTGGCTTGTGCGCATATGCAATAGCAAAATATGGACATTTTCCAATCAATGCGATTAGAAAATAAGCAGTAAATCTGTATCTGGTACCAAGCTACGCTTATCTTATAGGTAATAATAGCTTGTCTATTATAACAATTCAGAGTAACCCTATTTGAAGTAACCCTATTGACACCCTATGACATGCAACCCACAAGCATCTCAATTAGTGCTGGGAACAACAACAATGTGCATTTTGCCTTTCTCTTTTTGTGTTTTTTTATTATACATCATTTCATTTCATGTTATATATTGCAAATATTTTGCCTAAAAATTACTATAAGCGCAATCATTTTTGCCAGACAAACTTTTAAGGGCACAAATAGATCATTATTTTAGGCAACTGCATGAGGCTGGGCTGGCAAAACATCTAATTTATGAATCCAAGCCAATTAAACAAGAAATCTATTATACAGAGTTCTAAAGAGTTCAAAGAAAATACTCCGTTTTCATATTTAGGGTGTTGTGATATTTTCTAAAGCACTAGCACTAAAGCATTAACAAATTATGTCATTCTGTAACCTAAATATTATATAGAATAAGAAGAAGATCTCTCATCTCTAATACTATTATTATTATATTATTACACAGATACTGACCAGTGTTACTATTACACTGTTACTTATCACCTCTCATCTCTCATACTGGTTCCAGATCCAAATTTCCCTCCTGCAATTCACCATTTTTTATACAGGTGTAAGTTTCCTCCTGATTCTCCCTTATTCTCATACTCTGGATAGTTCCATAGTATGAATAAAATAAGCATCAAATTAAAATAAAGATAAAAAAAAGATAAAAAAAAATAGAATTTATCATTTTTTTAAACCAACATGGAGGTTAACACATGAGCAGCGTTGCTATTCGTGGTGTTGTGTTTGGAAGATGGTAACACAATGGTGTAAACCATGTCTCGGAGTGTGGGGCGTCAGACATGGCCTGTGGTTGGTGCCTCTGTGAATGCAGGGGACGCTGTAGTGAGTTGCGCTCGGTTCTGGTGTGTTTGACACATTTGCGGTGTGAAGGAAACGGAGGGATGCATTACGCCATTGCTCGTACGTTATGGTCTGGATCGGGACCGTCGCGTCTCTTTTCCCGTATCTACGGGATACGCTCGTGTTTCAGGACGCTCCCGGTGATTGGTTATATGATCTATTTTCCTATGTGCCGGGAGCCTGGCTGCAGGTGATTTATGCCGGTTACACGTCATGGAGGATCTGTAACATGTCACCGTGGACATATAGCTTATGCCGCACCTAACTCTCTCTATGGTATGAATACGGGCCTGGGTCCCTGGGTCTCATCAATGTGACCGGCTGATGGGGGGACAGAGAATAACCAGGTCCAGTTGCCATGGTAAGGGGCCGGCAGATATCTAGATGGGGTGGAGCTCCTCCCCCCTTCATTCGTCATCTGTGCAGACAGCTGTCCATGGTTGGCAGGATAGGCTGCGCTCAGCACTCAGTCTATGGGCTTCGCGCTGTCACCCCAGCATATCATCCATGGGTGCAGATTGGACGACAGGCACTGGACTCCTCCCCCCTTCGCTACTGCGCCCCCCGGTTACACCATTGTCCAGATGCTGGCATTTGGACGCTCTTTGGTGGATAAACTATGACCAATAACTAATCGTAATGGACCGTATTCAGACTTAATAACGGCAAGGTGCGTAAGCGACCTTTCTTCACTGGGCATGCGCCCTCCAGATGCTACGCTAGGGTTACTATAGTCATATCCGAGGAAATGGGCTGTGGGGGAAGCAAGGTGGGAGGGGGCTCGCCGATCCGCACGTTTGAGTTTATGCCGGCTTATGGCAGCGGAAGCAGAGGGGAGTGACAGGGGGTGTGCACTGCCCTCTGTCTCGCGTAATTACAGACCCCGCGCGCACGGAAAGCGTGCGGGAGTCTGGATCTGGTTCAATGTTCTTTTTTTGTTGCAGTTTTGCATACTTGGTCACAAATTGCAGGATTACGGCTCCGATTATCGGGGACCTCTCAGTCCGCTCTGTCCGGGATCATCCCAAATCCTCACATCATCAGCGCGACCGGCCTTCAGCCCTGTGTCTGTATTGGGTTTTATGGAGAAAAGAGGGGGGCCCAAGACACTTGCTCCCCCTGCACGATGTCAGTGGCTGATGGCTTAAACCAGCGCTCAGCGCTCCATGTATGAGTGTCATACATGCCCCCCCCCAGTCCCAGCTCCGCCCCCCCAGTCCCAGCTGACTGCATAGTCCCGCCTTTCCAGACTCGAGCCCCGTCTCCTTGTTTTGGGGACTGAGCATGTCATCTTCCGCCCCCTGTCCACCTGTGATATTGGGTGCTCATCATTGGGATATGTGAGGGAGGTATTGATATAATTATCTATATACACAAATACGCCACTGTCCATATGGAAAGCTGGCTCCTAGGACCTGATCCAGACTTCCGTCTGATGGAACGTACGCACGCTTCAGAGGTTGCGCACAATTTTCTCCTATCGCACGAAATATAAATAGAAGATCCGTCTTCCGCTCCGGCCTCCGAATCTATGCAAAATGGGTGGGGAGAAAGATTAAGATGTAAAATGACAGTGTGGGCGTGGTTTAGGACTTATGCGCGTTTCAGCCGCACGAGCGAGAGGTGTGACTGGGGGAGATAACACCCTTCTTCCGCGTGGACTGACAGACACCGCACTGGTTGTGGATCCGGTATTAGATATTGCGTATCTGAGTATAAATGTATATATACCTGTATTATATTATATTACACACTGTTATGTTGTCCTTTGCAGCACAATCTCTATTATAGAATAACTATTACCCCTTTCACATCACCATGAAATACCCGGGATTTTCGCCAAAAACACGGGTCTCGGCAAAATCCCGGGTATTTCATGGAGATGTGAAAGGTGCACTTCCGGTGGACCCGTGGCAGAAGACCCGGGAATTCAACCCAGGTAAAAAGAAGGGTTATTCCCGTATCCGACACGGGTAGGGGTGCAGTGTGAAAGCACTTGATTGGTGCAATTTCTTTACTGTTGCCCTGGCAACAAGTGTTGCCAGGGCAACGGCAAACAAAATACTCTGTCTGTAGACGACAGGGCAGACCCGGGTCTCTGAATTTCCCGGGTCTGCCCTGCAGTGTGAACGGGGTCTGTGAACCCGGGATATTGCCGGGGTGGTGATGTGAAAGGGGTATAGGTGTGTGTTTAGTAGCAGAGAGCTACCATTGGATGATCTTTTGCGGCCAGCGTTGCATGTGCGTGTAATATCACGTATGTTGCATACACTGAGCTGTCTGTATCTCTGACAATACAATCCTTGCTACAGGGGATGGACTCACCTACACAGCACACGAGGCTCCTGCGTCTGACACATGGAGGCAGCAGCTGCTGGCGACCAGTTGCTCTCCCTATTAACAGGCAGCTGTTATTGTACCTGTTTGGGGTGGAAGCCTCGCAGGTGACCCCAGGTGACCCCAGGGCTGTCCAGTGACTGTTTTATTGATCATCTTGGAGTGGGGATTATGAATGGGTTGGAAGACAAGCAGCAAGTTGTGGGGGGTATGTGGTAACCAGAGGACAAGGAGCTCCCCCTGTAGTGACCCTGTAACTGTGTGAGAAGGGCAGTAAAACAGGGATGAGGCTGGAGAGAGACTCATATATCAGCTGCTAAGGACCTCTTCAGAATCATATGGAGGTGAAAGCACCCCGGCCATTTATCAGTATCAGGCGTCCCCACCCAGGGATTAGTGTCACACGGGAGGTATTAACGTCCCCTGTCTGCTGGTGGGAGATGCGTTGTACGCTGGTAGGAGATCCATTGTACACTGGTAGGAGATCCATTGTACGCTGGTAGGAGATCCATTGTACGCTGCTAGGAGATCCATTGTACGCTGGTAGGAGATCCATTGTACGCTGGTAGGAGATCCATTGTACGCTGGGATGAGATCCATTGTACGCGGGTAGGAGATCCATTGTACCCTGGTAGGAGATCCATTGTACGCTGGGAGGAGATCCATTGTATGCTGGTCTGGGGGATCCTGAGATGTGATTGGAGAATAAGTGGCTAAAAGTCTTCTCCATTTGCTGAATCTCCCAGAATCATACAAAGTGACAGCAGATAAGAGCCACTCAGCCCGTCCAGGTGGGCCGATTTTTAGTTTTAAACCGTAGTGACCCCATTACACCAACAATTTAGTTTGAGATTTAGTATATATTTTTATATTTATCGACAGCATGTTTACATTGTTCTACTGTGTTACCTCTACCCCCTCAGATGGGAGGCTATTCCACGTATCTATCACCCTATCAGTGACGTCATTATCCACACATTTCCTCTTATCCTACAAGCCAGTTTATAGTCATAACCTCATATTCTAATACATCCCTTCCTCCAAATAATGCCCCCACTGTACCTGGTTACACTGCGTAATTAATATGAAAGCCGCTGTCATATCCCCCTGGCCCTTCTCTGCTCCAAGCTATACATGTTACTTCCTCTAGTGTCTCTGTATGGTGTGTGACACAAGCTATACATGTTATTCCAGGTGAGGCCGCACCAATGAATATAATAATATAATATAAAGTGACAAGCTCATGGCAGCTCTGTGAGTATATGCATTGTAGTGCCAGGTAGTACACTGTAATGTATACTGGACATGGAGATTATGAGCAGTGTCACAATGGGGAATGTCCAATAACGCTCTCAGGAAATGAATAAATACATGTCTTTACACCGGCAGAGAGTCCTCAGCTTTAGTGTTGTGTCTGTACTATGAGATTCTAATGCGCGGCTCTGAAATCATGGTGTAATGTCTGCGCTTAGACGTGACCTGGGGCTGGCGCTAATTATTGCTGTAACCCATGCGCACTGTCATCTGCGTTCCGATGGATTGGGGGCACGTGCCTGCGTCCCCTTACTGAGTACGTGGCTTGTGCTGTGTCCTTAGACCCTTGTGTACGATTCAGAGCTACAGTAACGTCCGGATCACACCTGAACCTGATTATCTGCTCGTGCTGGACACGATATGAATATAATAACTTGGTCGCCCTCGGACCGCTAATATAATGGATGATCTGTGAGCTCCTCTAGTGACAATATGACACAACAACTGTCCCCTTCTCCGGAGAGGTCTCTGCCCCGCGTGGAACCAGTGATTGACAGCAACACGTCAGTGACAGGGCTGAAATTGGTGGCACTTTTCACACCTGCTCTGGGACATAACAGTAGCTGGTTTATTTAACCCAGGGGCACCGGCAAGCATTATAATGGCTCAGAGAGGACCTGGCTCAGGTTACACAGATAACAGTCTGAGAAGTGGCCACCAGGTTCTTAATAGGCTTCTAAGGCCACTCAATTTATCATGGCAGCAGAGCGAGTGTGAGGGAGGAGGTCCTGACCACATGAGCTTACACCTGCTCTGTCTCTCCTACCCTGGCTGGGGAGCCCTGGTTACCCCAACGTCAGGCAAGGGGCTGATCCGTGATACAGGGGTCACCAAACACAATCGCTGCCAGCACTTTCCAAACTGGAGGGGGGGGGATTTCTGTGCCAGATGCCTCTTCATCCTCATCATCCTCATCCTCATCATCCTCATCATTATCAATCACCCTCATCATCCTCATCATTATCAATCATCATCATCATCCTCATCATTATCAATCATCATCATCCTCATCCTCATCATCAACAACATAGAAAAATAGAAATATCTTGGGATAAACATAAGGATATCTAAACTTGTCAATGAATAGAGGTTCTAATAGGATAAAGGGACATCGGGGCAGATCCAGAATAACGCTTCCGTGCGAATTTACGCCTGGCGGATACATAAATTCACGATTTTGTATATACTGCGCATGCGCACGACAGATGCGTAACGTAACTGAGCGTATGGGCCATTCACGTATCAGTTGCGTAAATTCGTTCGAGGGGGCGTGCCAGTTTTACGTTAGCCATAAGTACACTTAAATTACACTATGTAGGCGGGGTTTCATTTAAAGTGTACAGTATGGGCGTGCTTAGCTGCGTAAGTCCGTGTTGCCTATTTGTACGTGTGCGGACGTGACCGGTTACGCTGCCAAAAGTTACGGTAGGGTTTGAAAAGCGGAAAGCGGTCAAAGTACGTACATTCAAGGGGTGTGCCTGGGGGAGTGCTTAGAAGGTACGCACGCGGAAATAAGCGACACCAGGGAACGGATTGCAAGCGGAGTTCTGGATCTACCCCAGTTATTATGTAAAAATATAAATGTGAGACTGGATGGCTTTAATCTGCCGCCGCTTCCCCCGTTTCGTTGCCTATATATGTAACGCAATAATCTATATAACCTTGCGTTCCCAGGGTCCTAGGTAAACATCTACTGACGGTCAGGATCCACAACATAGAAGCATCCGTGGGAGCTGTGTCCAGCCGGCGTCAGTAGAAGCCATTACTCATCGGCATAAAGCCCATGGAAAATATTTTCCAATGTTGGCAACTAGAGAAGTAATGAAGCCCTGAGTGTCCCCGATCCCCGAGTGCTATATTTATAGAGAGAAGGTTACAGGACACTGCACAACCCACACATATTGGCTGCATTTTATTTAGTAAATAGACTTCCGAAACCTATCACAGGTGAACGTTATCATCTGGGGGAGGTGGGGGGAGGGGTAGCCTCCTAATAGATGGGGTGAGGCCCTCTGGATGGGAATACTGGACTTGTGCTTCATAAATTGACTCCTCGTGAATAATGATCCAGCAATTAGCGCTGGTTTTATGGAAATGGCGTCACTGCGTCGTTATTCGGTATGGTGAGTGGTGGGTGTGGGGGAACTGGTATTTGTCTCTTAAGGGGGGGTTTGGGGGATGCCCTGACGCTGCATGGGCTGAGGACGTCACATGACCTGTACACTGGCGCCGTCTCTCCTATAGCAATCCTGCGTTAGCCACTGATAGGTCCAGAGTTTGGTTCATCGGAGTCTTGGAGGAAGTTAAACAGTAGCAGATGGATGAGGGAGAGAAATGACAAGAGGTTATTAATGACCCGAATGTGTGACTCTTCCCTGGAGTGTGACAACCAGAACAGGTGTCCGCATGGAGACAAAGTGGTCGCCCAATATAGCCCTGATGAGGGGAGCAGGTAGGGAGATACCCCTCTGGGTGGTCTGTGCTCTCACTCAAACCCTTGTGACAATTGTACAAAACTCTGTGTAACCCATAAACTCCCCATGAGGCCCAGACAGATCTTCACCCCGTCCCCGTACAGTATCAGCCCAGTGAACACCCTGCAGCCTTATATACAGGTTATTATATGCCGGTTATTATAGACAGGTTATTATATACAGGTTATTATATACAGGTTATTATATACTGGTTATTATATACAGGATATTATATACAGATTATTATATACCAGTTATTATATACCTGTTATTACAGACAGGTTATTATATACCGGTTATTATAGACAGGTTATTATATACTGGTTATTATATACAGATTATTATATACCGGTTATTATATACTGGCTATTATATAACCAGTTATTATATACAGGTTATTATATACAGGTTATTACATACAGGTTATTATATACAGGTTATTATATACAGGTTATTATATACCTGATATTACATACAGGTTATTACATACAGGTTATTATATACCGGTTATTATATACTGGTTATTATATACCGGTTATTATATACATTTTATTATATACATTTTATTATATACCGGTTATTATATACAGGTTATTAAATACTGGCTATTATATGCAGGTTATTATATACAGGTTATTATATACAGGTTATTATATACCGGTTATTATATACAGGCTATTGTATACCAGTTATTATATACAGGCTATTACGGTATATACCGGTCATTATATACAGGCTATTATATACAGGTTATTATATATACCGGTTATTATATACAGACTATTATATACCGGTTATTATATACAGGCTATTATATACCGGTTATTATATACCGGGGTTACAGTTACAATTTGTTACTTTGCCCATTACATCGGATTCTTTTTGGTAAACGAGGAGGAGGAGTAGACGAAGTGAACAGTTGTGCTCTTCATTCTGAAGCTGACCTGAACGCACCCCGCGTGCCGTACACCCGGACGCAAAATAACAGAGGCCTATACGGACGTCGCCATCGTTATTCATTCTGGATCACGTCCAAACTTCATTTTTCTTTTTTAAACCAACACAATTCATTCCCAGACATATTGCATTCAGACGGTAAAATGCAACTGCAGACCCTGGACTTAGACACGCCCTGTGGCTGGTGCACATGTCTGCGTCCCTCCTCCCCTTTCCTGCCACGGAACGCCCACATTTCCTCAGGATTCAGGGCACAGCGTCTGTTAGTCGGGAGGTTTTCCGGTGTCACAGACCTTACGCCCTATGAAGGTTTTTGTAACGCCCCCATATTACACAGGGACAGCACTGTCTCCTGCTGCCTCACGGCCTCCTCTGACGCACTCGGGGGCCAGTTTTACTAAGCTGCGAAAAAAAGAAAAGATGGAGATGTTGTCCATAGCAACCAATCAGATTCTAGCTCTCCCTTTCCTGTTACATGCTAGAAAATGTCAGCTAGTTTCTAGCATGTAACAGGAAAGGGAGAGCTAGAATCTGATTGGTTGCTATGGACAACATCTCCACTTTTGCTTTCCCGCAGCTTGGTAAATCTGGCCCATAGGAGTCTGGGAGATCATGGAGGTGAAAATCTGGGGTCAAAATAAAAACACAGAAGCAAATTTGCACCTGCAGGCAGGCCCGGAGACAAATACGAGTGCACCGGGCAACAAGATTTCTGTTGCCATGCCTGCCTGCAGGGGGAGGGCAGGGGTGTGTCTACATTGCAGCGTATAAATAAAGTTCGGCAGAATGTGTGCTCTCCATGTAGCTTTGAACACATCCTCATATTGTGACATGGAAAATCCCTGAATGACAATTGTCCTTTGTCTGTATAACGTCACATTAAATGTGTAAAATGCTCATTAAACGTCTTTAAGACACCAGCTGTAATCCTCCCGGTGTAGACCCTGACAGTGAGGGTCATATGGACCCCTTGTAAATTTGGCACCTCCGAGCGTTGCTACTAATGACTAGTCACACGTCTATGACTTCTTTCACTCATTATAATAGTACTTTTATATTGCAGGTACACATCTGATAGCATTAGTGGAGCACATTGCACAATGTACAGAGCGTGTGTCAGGTATAAGAACTGTTGAATTTGTTGTGACCCATTCACCATCCCCCACTTGCTTCCCTATTGCAGCGCACATTACCAGATCCCTCTATGTCAGTCTGCGCCACATTGCCGCGAAGCCACACCCCTTTTTCGAATATTCACTATTTTGGGGCATTTTTTTACTTACGTCTGGATCAGTTGCGTGTGCACTGCCTATCCTATGCTGTATATTCAATATGTCCCTCCCATGATAGACCCCTCCGGATGCCAGCGTTACGTTTGGGTCTGGTTCACCGGAATTGCGGTTACGTTATTTATGAGCACATGCAGAGAATTCCTGCTATACGGAGCAACGCACAGCTCGGGGTAGTGATATGAAGTGCTTAATACGGAGCGCCTAACCTTAACCCAAACCATAAACATAACCCTAACCTTGACCATAAACTTAACCCTAACACTAACTGAAACCTAAACCAAGCCCTACCCCTTAACGCTAACCCTAAATAAAGCATAACCCTAACTAAAGCTAAACCCTAAACCTAACCCTAACATTGACCGAAGCCTAACCCACAACACTAAACGTAACCCTGTCCTTAACCAAAGCCTAACCCTAAACACAACCCTATGCTATCATATCCCTCCTGTCTCTTCTCTGCTCCAAGCTATACATGTTAATTTCTCTAGTCTCTCTGTATGGTGTGTGACACA
>WWET01012352.1:0-11497 GCA_011038615.1 Limnodynastes dumerilii
ACTTTACTGTAACTTTATGTTCAGCTTGTATATGTGTGTTACCATTGTGTTGTTCATTATAAGTAAAGTGTTTTGATTTATCTATACATACTGAGTGTTGGGTATTATAGCAGATATAGGTGTGTACTGGGACTTACATTCAATACAGTAACTATAGTCAGAGATTTCTGTGAGTAATGCATGTTATTTAATGTTGATGAAAGTAGTTAAATAGTACAGGTTTTATATGAAATGTGTGAAGACATCCCAGATAGTTAATATTTAGGAACTGTGTATGGAAATAGGGAGTATATAATATCACATTAGATATCCCCTAAAATCCTTCTACAATGGCGAGCCAGGCCCGACTATTTTAATTGTGATTTTCATATTAGGATATAGTAGTGAAATCAATGTTATATTGTAAACCTAATTTGGTAGAAGGGCAGGGACGAATAGCATTGATACACAAAGGAGATATATGTGTTTTATTACTGTAGGCCTTCTGTACAAAGTGGTTTGAACAAATAACATTGTTTCATCTGAGACCTAGAAGATATACAATTAATTACAGAGGACCTATTTTGAAAGTTTTTAGTTCCTAAGATACTCGTAGTTTTCTTTGTGTTTCTCTTAAGCTGTGTATCAGAACTATCACTTACTAAGTAAGTGAGAAACAGATGTTGAAGGCTGGACATTGTGCATTTTCCCTCTTCATTGTTTAATTGTATTCAGAAGTGATAATGAGTTCCAGAGCTAAGCAGGTAAGTATGACTTTTCTTACCCTTAAAAAGTTTGCTAAGAAAAGTGCATTTAATCCAGTTATACCCTCTAGTTATACATCAGCTGAAAGGTTATGGTTAGCACTCTTCGATCAAGTGTATAGTCATGATAAATTGTGTATTGCAATAAGGATTGGGATTAACAAAACATCTAAAAGACTTCAAATGTTAGCTAGACTAGTGGAAGTTTATGAGGAGACAATCTGGACACATGAGCATGCAACGATGGTAGGTAAAAGTAAGCCAATTAAGGAGATCAATGTGGTAAATAAGGAAGAGAGTTGTACATGCTTAGAAAAAGAACATGAGATTGAGGCATTACACGCGGAACTGGAAACTGCAGATGATAACACAGCTACTGCTGAAGCAAAAATAACGGTGTTAACTCAAGACTTAGATCATAGAAATCAAATGATCATTAATATGCAAGGCCAGATATCAGAACTGATTAAAACGGTAAATATATTAACAAAAAATAATATTTTACAGATGGTAACTGAACCGTCTTTACCAAGAAAACAAATCAATGTACACACTAGATATAGTGGTACTACAGCTGAGATCCAAGCAGATTTATCTGGCTTGGGACTTATAGTAACTCCAGGTGGGACCCCGGTGAGACACCCTTTGCAGACAGTGGAACCACCATTGAACTCCACTCCAGACAGGAGAAACAGTACAAGAGATAGTAGTAATGCTGTAGTAATGCTCATGAGGACAGGGGTGGGAGGGTGGTAACAGAGGCCACTCCTATCCAAGTCAAAAACAGTAAACAAGAACTTGTCTCTCAAAAACATATTACAGGGCAGGGCAGTAATATAAAGAGAGTAAAAACTTTGTTAGAATTTAAAAAAGAATTCCCTCAGTATGATGGCAATTTAGATCCATTTACTTCCTGCGATATATTTGAGAATAACTGCAACCAGTTTAACATGGCCCAAGAAGATTGCATGGATTTGTTTAAATTATGGCTGCCCACTTATCTTAGCCAAAGATATGAAACTACTGGTGACTTTTCTCCTAAAAATGGTCAATTTCATGGAGGAGAGACTTTCTGCACTTCTAAAGTTAATGACAGGACACTTGGAGGTAACTCCAGATATTTTAAATAACTTTAAACCCACCATCTATGATGAGCCTTTGTGTGGTAGGTTTGAAGCAATGTACAGAAAGGTGACCAGATATCAAGGTACAGGGATTCCACATGGAATAATACGCATGTTTGTGGAAAAATTCCTATACATTGATACCACAATACACCTATGTGCAATAGAAGGGGCCACACTTACAGGTGCAGCAATGATTATAGAAGAGTGCAGGAAGGAAATACTTAGAAACAGGCATATCATAAATTTGAGAGAACATATTCCAATAAATTACACAAATAGTAAATTACCTAAACAAACCTTCTTCCACCCTACAGTAACAGTGCAGGAGAGATTACAAAATGTGCAGTGTTTTATGTGTCAAGAATATGGGCACATTAAGCGTTACTGTCCAAAGAGGAAGTCAGTAAGGTTGTGGGAGCATGGCGTTGATGTAGGTCCACAACAAGAAAACCACCATACATTTCATGGTCAAAGAGCACCATCTACTTTCTATAAAAAGGAGGGATGGAATTGTTATACATGCGGTCAGTGGGGACATGTGAGTAAGTACTGCCCCAACACAAATTTTGCTTGTACACCACTGGGAAATACAAAGGGTTTGACCAATTCCCAGTGGACACAAAGTCCATCTAATGCCCAGCCCTGGAGAAGAATAGCATCAGTAAATATGCAAACAGATGAGCAGTCTGAGGCACAGGTTCATTTTATACAGAATGGAGGGGAAGAAGCTTGTCACACTGAGGGTATGATTGAACGTCAGGAGACCCAAATTTAAAAACTACAAATACACTGTTTAAATTGTTATTAGTAAAGCAAGACAGAGGATGGGTGTTTATATAGTAAATTACTGCAAAAGACTTTAGACAGTGATGTAGCTAATGTATTAACTAATAAGGTTATAAATATTGGACTTAATTAATAAGTGTATTAATAAGGTTATGTAACAAGTTCTTTATTTAATTTTGTCATTGTTTAATGGAACAGCTTGCGGAAAAAAAGGGAATATTTCATGAGTTTACAACGTATAATAATGTCAGATGTGTATATAAATATTCCGCAAGCTGTGTACTGTACAATTAGAAAAACTAAACATACTGATAAATATTGTTTAGTCAATATAAGATGATTTGTCAGTAGGATAAAAAAAATGATAAGAGGTTGACTTACAGAGGTGCAAAAGAAAATTTGCCTATATAAAAGTAATAAGTGAATAGTGTGATTGTTACATTGGGGTAGATCCTGAACTACGTGTGTGCGTACGTATTTTAGCGGTGCGTATTTTCGTACACGTAAGGTCAATACACTCCCCACGGCACACCCCTTGCACGGACGTATTTTCTCAAATTACGCGACCCAAACCCTACCTTAACTTTTCCTAACGTAACAGAATACGTCCGCTAACGGGCGTACAGACTACGCGAACGTACGCAGCTTAGCACGCCCATACTGTACACTTTAAATAATATCTTTCTAAACCAAGAGCTCACCTCACTAGGAGATTCCCAGGTTTCCAAAACTGCCACTTTGAGACTGGTTTAGAAAGATATTGGATATGTGACCCAAAGTTGGGATGGCGGATGGCTTATCACATATCTGCAGGTATCTGTAACTAATTCTCTGACTTTTATTTTAACGATAGGAGATCATGATTAGTAACTGAGTAATGGCTAGAGTGCCAGGCCATGTTTTTTGTTCTTTGTATATGTGTGTGTGTGTATATATATATGCCAAATAATCTCAATGAGCTTGAAAAGCTAAACAAAGTAAATTAAGAAAAAGCAAAATGGAATTTTTAAAAGTCAAATTGCAAGAACAAAAATTTAATCTGTGTCCACAAGGTGGCAACAAATCCACTGTTTATGCAAAGTTCAATGTTTAACTTAAACAAACTATGCTGATAATTGTGTGAGCTCACGCCTCTTTTCTAACTAATACCCCTTTCACATTACCATGAAATACCCGGGATTTTCGCCAAAAACCCGGGTCTCGACAAAATCCCGGGTATTTCATGGAGATGTGAAAGGTGCACTTCCGGTGGACCCGTGTCAGAAGACCCGGGAATTCAACTCGGGTAAAAAGAAAGGTTATTCCCGGGTCCGACACGGGTAGGGGTGCAGTGTGAAAGGTGCTACCAAGGTTTTTCAACCCGAATAGCACCTAACGCACTTGATTGGTGCAATTTGTTTACTGTTGCCCTGGCAACAAGTGTTGCCAGAGCAACGGTAAACAAATTACCCATTGTGATGACGACAGGGCAGACCCGGGTCTCTGAATTTCCCGGGTCTGCCCTGCAGTGTGAAACGGGGTCTGTGACCCTGGGATCCTCTGCTGCCCCAGCAATATCCCGGGTCTGTGAACCCGGGATATTGCTGGGGTGGTGATCTGAAAGGGGTATAATATACATACTTATATTTTGCTTGTCTTTTTGTTTTTACAGATTAACAGAATTCAAATTCCTAGACTTCTCCTCACCAATTGATGCCAAGATCATTTTGGAGGAGAAATAGGGTTATTAATAAAAGAAAATATCAGAAATTTGAGAATCTTTTTAAATTAAGTAAAAATATAATAAAGTTTAAAGATGCCACCTAGTGGTTAAAATTGTGTAAAGTTTTGTGCACACACAACTTGTGAAGGATATTACTTTAGATGGAAATGTCATAACAGTAGTTACATCTGGAATACAAGTATACAGAGCGGATGAAGAAAACTAACCATGCTTGGAAGAGTTGTTTTTTTTTTATCTCTCCTTATACTAGAACCCAAAAAGTAGACAACAACATGAAACATTTGACAACCATGAAGAAGACGACAGATGAGGGGATGAAGAATGGATCCTAAGAGGTTCAGAAGGAAAATGATGCAATAAGACCTGGACTAAAATGACACCTAAGCAAGACATTACGTGACATAACAAGACTCCCATCATACCTTGCAAAGACAATATAAAACAAAAGCCACAGTAAAAAGACACTGAAGGAAAGACTGTAGAGACGACTGCAGGAAATTAGATCCAATTGTTGGGGGATAAATTGTAATACTATGAAGGGGTTTTGCCTCAACGCGTGGAGGTTTTTCCTGACATCACGCAAAATTATGGCAAGAGATTTTTTTCATCTCCACATGATGACGCAAAAGAACACAGAAGAACCCTCTGAGGCAGACGCCTCCCTCTCTTGTGCTCTCCTCTTTGTTGTGTCTTTATATGTTGCTCTAATCTGTGAACATTTGTGCATTCAAAGTTAATTTCAAAGTGAAAAATAGTTATCCTGTTGACACACACTCATACATGTTTGTTACATACACTAGGACACATAACAGTAGCTACTGTTTATTGAACTACATCCGTCTATGGAAGACGGACGTAGTTCTGGATCCAGCCCAATGTGCATATGATAGATGTCAGTTTTAATGTTGCATTCTTTATCTGCTAATTAAATTTAAATCTAAATTTAAATCTATTTGGGTTTGTTGTCATACCATGCCAAATTGGCTTCTTTGCCAACTATATCTGTTTCCAGAACCTGGAACCTGGGGGCACTCCCACAGACAGCAGAACAGAGAAGCTCTTGGCCCCCTAAATTTTTCATATGCAGGTGTGTCAGATAACTGTCTTTCAAGTGATAGGTAACCTCTATGGCAGGGGTGACCAGTCGATCGCGCGTCTCAAGTGTCCCGATTACCGCCTCACAAAAGTTGTGGTTTTTTTTTTGTAAAGCCTGTGTTGCTGTATATGCGGCAGGGCTTTACACTGCACAGTACAGGTAATACAGGGCTCCTATGGGAGCCCTGTAGGACCAAACCTGTTACTGTGAATGGCAGTGACCGAAACTATGCGGTCACTGCCATTCTACAAACAGATTTGGAGGCAGCGTGGGACAGACAGAGAGAGAGTGCCGCGGAGGAAGGGAGAAATCATCAAAGGTATGTAACAGAGGCTAGAAATAAGGGGCAGACAATGGAGGCTGGAAATAAGGGCAGACAATGGAGGCTGGAAAAAAGGGGCAGACAATGGAGGCTGGAAATAAGGGGCAGACAATGAAGGCTGGATATAAGGGCAGACAATGGAGGCTGGACATAAGGGGCAGATAATGGAGGCTTGACATAAGAGGCAGACAATGGAGGCTTGACATAAGGGGCAGACAATGGAGGCTGGACATAAGGAGCAGACATGGAGGCTGGACATTTAAAGGGGCAGATAATGGAGGCTGGACATAAGGGGCAGACAATGGTGGTTGGACATAAGGGGCAGACAATGGAGGCTGGACATTTAAAGGGGCAGACAATGGAGGCTGGACATTTAAAGGGGCAAACAATGGAGGCTGGACATTTAAAGGGGCAGACATTGGAGGCTGGACATAAGGGACAGACATGGAGACTGGACATAAGGGGAAGACATGGAGGCTTGATATAAGGGGCAGACATGGAGGTTGGATATAAGGGGCGGACATGGAGGCTTGGTATAAGGGGCTGACATGGAGGATAGATATAAGGGGCAGACAATGGATGCTGGATATAAGGGCAGACAATGGAGGCTGGACATAAGGGGCAGAAAATAGAGACTGGACATAAGGGGCAGACAATGGTGGCTAGACATAAGGGGCAGACATTGGAGGCTGGATATAAGGAGCAGACATGGAGGCTGCATATAAGTGGCAGACATGGAGGCTGCATATAAGGGGCAGACATGGAGGCTGGACATAAGGGGCGGACATGGAGGCTGGACATAACAAGGGGCAGTCATGGAGGCTGTACATTAAAAGGGGCAGACACAGAAGCTGAACATTACAAGGGGCAGACATGGAGTCTGGAAATTATAGTTTGTTTTATGTGTTCATTGGCTCATAGCCCCTTAAAAGTATTGCATTATGATTATTTTGGACTATGGTAGTGTTACACTCTGCAGGTTCATCCTGGCAGAGTGTGTGTTAATTTCTTGCAAAGTTCTGTGGGTCTGATTTTCTACCAGCTGCAGGTTAATTGTTCCTGGAGGTGTGTCTGGCTTACACAGCTATTGGGGGAGTGTTCCTTAAATAGCCTCCAGTGCAAGTAGCATGTGCTGGTCATAGCCTCTAGTTTCCTAGTGTCTCTGTGCCAGTTTCTTTCCTCCTCTTGCCTTGTGCTACTTTGCTTCTTACTTTCTTGAGTGCCCCAGTTCTGTCCTTGCCCAGTACCTTGCCTCATACCTTTATGTCTCCATTCCCTCCATCTCCCACCTTGCTGTTCAGTCCCATTTGTATTTACCCAGCTTATCCTGCCTGACTGTTTCTGTTAACCCCTTGTGGGTTTCCGCTGTTTGCTTGTGTGTGTGATTGCCCTGGTTAGTTTAGTCTGTCTTGTCAGTCCCGTCTGTTCCTTCCAAGTCTGCCGTGTCTGTTCAGTGTCTTGTGTAGTTTGTTACAGGTCAGACTCTGCTCCCTGTCTTCTCCCACTCCTCTGTCTAACACTCACCTGTCTGACTCCCTCTGTGCTTTTTCTGCCCTTCCTGGTGTAGCATGCATCTGAGTTGTACCTTGTCTGTCTGGTCGATATTGGGTTCAGTGCTCGTGTCATCTGCCTGTCCCTCTGAGTTTTACCACTGTTGCAGATTGTATCACCTACTCTCCAGTGTGTCAGGTCTCTGCACCTACTACCACCACTTACCGCTGTACCTGTCTCAAGCTAGTTGTTTGTTCCTTCTAGTGCAGGGTAGGTACCTATACGTGCCCAGGAGTGGGTGAAGCCCACCCTTGAGGGTGGTAGTAATCGTTCAGGGACAGCCGCCGGATCTTAGGTTAGGTGTTTTGCTCTCCATATCTTTCAACCTGCAGTTCATTGTACGTTACCTTCCAGTATTCATAACAGGTAGATCTCAAAAGAATTTAGAGTAGATCCCTAAGTCTGAAAGTCTGGCCACCCCTGTTCTATGGAGTAGATTTAGCAACGTTTCCTTATATGTATTTGCTTTCAAAGCCATTTGGGATCTGTTTACTGTTTTAAGAAGTTGCTCTAGAGTAAGCTGTGGGAATATAGATAGCCAGCTGGAGAGGCCAATACGTATATTATCATGACCTAATAATTCCCTAAGGGTTTGATAATGTCGATAATGCCCTTCTCAGATGGGGGATTGGCTAGCAACTTATCTATGTAATTTCGCCAATTGTCTGTATTAGGGTGTCTTGTTACAGTCTGAGCATAATGTAAAGCTTGGTGAAGTGCTAAGGAATGTGTAGCCGGGAATCTGTATGCTTCCTGCAATTGAGAGAATGTGTGCAGGGATTGCAGGTGTGGGAAAGTCAAGTCTTGTACGCATGTCATTTTTTGTGAAACCCATCTGTTGAAGGGATATGTTCCATTTTCATCCTGGAAAGCTAGATTTCACAATAGTGGCAGGAATAAAGAGTACTGGCTATTGAGTCTTTTGCATTTTCTGGGTTGTCCTGAACCTCAGTCGAGAGACAAGATCGACCACTATGCTGGAAAAAGTAAGGTACACTTCAGGTTTAAAAGACTGCTCAAGCGAAGAGTTAGCATAGAACTCTGATTTGTGGATCCAGTCTCGTATGAATCTGAGGTTGCTAGTGAAGTTATAAAGCTTTAAATTTGGAAAGTTAAGTCCGCCATTGGTGAAGTGTTGTTGAAGTTTGATGAGTGCAAATCTGGAGCGTTTACCTTTCCAGATAAAATTGCAGAAACCTGATTGAGTAGATGTTCATCCCACAGGGATAGAATTATGGACAACTTTTGCAAAGGGTAGAGGAGCTTCGGGAATATAGTAATTTTTATGAGATTGACACAGCCTGAGTAAAAGAGGGGTATATTTTGCCACTAAGTCATATAAGCGCAGGCATCTTTAATTCATTTTTGTAAATTGTCTGCATATAAAGTATGATAGTTTTTGGAAATACGTAGTCCCAGATATGTCAGTGATTTTTTTGGCCCATTCAATTTGGAATTGGGATGCCAATTGTGGGCGATGCGACGGCCCCAGCCACAAGGCTACAGATTTGTATTGATTTATAGTGAATCCAGATATATGTCCAAAATCCTTGATGCTGTTTAGAATTGGTGGGAGAGATTTTTGAGGATCCGATATGTAAAGCAGGAGATCATCCGCAAAGGCAGTGTGTCACAAAACGCAGGACTTGCCGCATCAAGAGCCGCCTGTCAGAGGCTCTCTCCAGGCATGCCCGCTCTCTGCCTTTGGGGAGGTGCCAATCTCAGTAGTGGCAGCTCCATCCATGATGTCCACCTCATCCTTCCCTGTTGCTGGCACCAAACGCTGGTGTCCTACAGTGCATGGTCGCTGCCATCTTTGATCTGTGCACATGATCTACAGCAGCTAACCAGGAACAAACTGCTGCAGAACAGGACTTGTTACAGCCAATAATCAATGCATTTCCTTAATGTAGAATTTATTATTATTTTCAAATCTACATGATAAACGTCCTGCTTTCACAGAGAACGTTACTGCATGTCTTACAATTGTAATATACTTGTTTTTATTATTATTGTAATTATTTTTATTATTAGTTTGAATGTTTATTTATATAGTGCCACAAATTTCTGCAGTGCTTTACAGAGAACATTAAACCTTCACATCGTTCCCTGCCCATATTGGAGCTACACATAACAGTCTCCCAACACACACACACACACACACACACACACACACACACGGTCATTTTTGCCTCGTGCAGTATGACAGTGTTGGCGGGTCAGGAGCAGAGCTTGGGCAGGACGCAGCAAAGCTAATTTGCTATGTTTTCAGGCTCCAAAAGGTTTGCAGCTATGATAATTTACCCCACATGTATTACACGCATTGGAAACCCCCCTTTCAAAATCCTGCGTTTGCCACTGTTGGGAGTGACTTAGCTACAGCGTCTAGCTGGGCACTGTAGTACGCCACTGGCCTGTTAGCATCTCCATGCTTCTCTGTCAATACTCCTGCCGCACAACCAACAGCTTCCATGCAACATAGGTCAAAAGGTTTAATGTAGTCAGGGATTCCAAGAGCTGGAGCTGACATTAAAGCTTCCTTTAAATTCTTAAAGGCCTGCTCTGACTCTTCTGTGTGTATTACACAGTCAGGCTTAGAGGCAGAGATTAGCTTCTATAATGACAACGCTAGTATGGAAAACCCAGGAATCCAATTCCTGCAGTATCCACACGCTCCTATAAACGAACTTGCTGTTGGTTCTGCGGTAGTGTCATCTCCTGGATAGCCTTGATTCTGTCCTCAGATGTCGTAACCCTTTGGTAAGGCAGTGTCCCAAGTACTTGACTTTGGTCTGACATGGCTGCAACTTCTCCTTAGATACTTTATGTCCTGTACGTGCGAGATGAAACAATAACTCTTTAGTATCATACAATGATACCTCAAAAGATTCAGAACATAACAATAAATCATCTACATACTGTAACAAAACCGAACCGTTACTTGGTTGAAAAGATTGCAAACAATCATGCAAAGCCTGAGAAAAGATGCTAGGCTGTCAATGAAACCTTGGGTTAACCGTGTCCATGTGTATTGTACCCCTCTGAATGAAAATGCAAAGAGGTACTGGCAGTCAGGGTGCAGGGGAATAGAAAAGAATGCAGAACATAAATCAATAACGGTAAAATGAGTAGAGGTTGCAGGTATTTGCATTAATATGACAGCTGGATTTGGCACTACAGGAAACTGACTGTCTGCCACCTTATTAACACCCCTCAAATCTTGCACGAGTCTATAACCCCTCCCCCCAGCCTTCTTGACCAGGAATATGGGACTATTTGCCACACTAGAGGTGCGACTCAGGATCCCTTGCTGTGACAACTGTTCCATGACGGGAAGCACACCTATTTCTACCTCAGGTTTCAATGGATACAGGAGTATTTTTGGCGCTTGCCTACTACTTTTTAGTGTTACCATGACTGGTGATACATTAGCCATTAATCCAGTGTCTTGCCCATGCTTGGTCCACAGGGGACCTGGTAACTGTGACAACATATCCTCTACTTGTTTTGGGAACTGCATTTTTACCAGGGGAAAGAACCATTAACTTAGGAGGTTCTCTAACATGTCCTGAACTTCCTGTGCATAGGACTCTGGAATATCCAAGAATACACCATCAGGAGTACAATAAATCACACAACCCATCTTACACAGCAGGTCCCGTCCGAGTAGATTGGTAGGAGCTGATGCTGCAAAGAGAAAAGAATGTTTAGTGTGCAAAGGACCAATAGTGACCTCCGCTGTGTTGTTAGAGGATACTGTTGCACCTCCCCTGAGACTCCTACTGTGCGTATGGTTTTCCTGGTTAGGGGTAAAGCAAAAGGAGAAGTTAGTACAGATATGGCCACCCCTGTGTCCACAAGAAAGGTTTGATTAATGCCTGCAATTTTGACCTCTACATTAGGCTCTTTACCACCTTCTTCCCTGGGCCCCTGTTGTGGTTTCCAGTAATCATTGCTATACCCTGAAAGATTTCTTACACTCTTAAGATGGGCACACACTAGAGCGATTATCGTGCCGATTTTGCAATTATCGTAGATTGGACAAATTATCGCAGTAGTGTGTGGTGCCGATAATCTCCCGAAACTCACGATAATCCTCCGAAAATGTCCACCAGTAGATAATCGCATCTTATGGCAAAACCAATTGAT
>WWET01012354.1:0-11143 GCA_011038615.1 Limnodynastes dumerilii
TTCCCACCTGCTTTCCTATTGGAGCACAGACCAGGACCATCTTCCTCCATGTCATTCCGGATCACATGGCCGCTAAGCCACGCCCCCTTTTTGACTTTTCACTCTTTTTTGCTCATTTTTTATTTATTTTTTTAATTTTTCAATCTGGGGGGTTTCTGGGCAACCCCCCCTGGGGGCTCCACTGCCACTGGTGCTCCTTGTAGAGATTCCTTAATGGGGATAATGCAATACAAAAGTGAAAAACATTGTGCTCTCCATTTAACATATCATAGTTCTAATGTATGGTAAACTAAAACTTTATGTCTTGATAGTTAATATGTAATGGAAGAGCTGTTCCACTTACTTTCCCCCAACAAAACTCACCATGGATCCAGTGTTATGTTTCCCATTAACTAAGTTTAAAAATACATTACAAGCCAGAAACCCCTAGTGGGTGTTTCGTTCCTTTCGGTACGCTCTTTATCACAGTGGGATCTATACAAGTAGCTAGCAATTCAGTGGTGTAGAAAAAGATGTTGCAGGCCCAAAACTACTAACCAGCTAGAATAATGTAATCTCTCCTCTGCTCAGGCTGATGCACCCCCCAACCAACGCGTTTCGACTTCTGAGTGAACACCCTGCTTACGCTGCCATCAGTCTGTCTTAACCAAAATGTGTGGATCAGCAGTCCGTATGACCACTGGTCCGCACGCGTGGGGAATACCCCTCCCACACTGTACACTTACTGCCCATC
The DNA here is from genome assembly GCA_011038615.1 of Limnodynastes dumerilii. Taxonomy (NCBI): domain Eukaryota; kingdom Metazoa; phylum Chordata; class Amphibia; order Anura; family Limnodynastidae; genus Limnodynastes; species Limnodynastes dumerilii. Next base: position 734 of record WWET01012354.1, read on the forward strand.
TTAGCGGGTGGAGGGGAAGCACAGTCTATTTCTTCGTAAATGCCATTGTATGGAACTAAGTTCTATACAATGCTAGGGTGCATCCGCCCTCCAGTCAAATCAGGCCACTTACGCACCTTGCGTGCATAAGTGGCCTAACGTTCCTAAATCTAGATCCGGTCCTATATCAGCAGAGCCATCTAACACTAAACTACATTTGAATTTTGCTATTTGTATTCACTGAACCTTTTGCCTGCATTAGCATTGCACGTTGCATTTGTTTTGTATAATGTATATTATTGTTACAGAGAATGGCACATTACGCTCTGAATACAATGCCTTTTTGTCTATTAAGTCGCATCTGCTCATTTCTGCTTTCTGGCCCAGATTCACAATTAAGAAAACCAGCAGACTTCCATATTGCGCAGTAACAATATTGGAGCATCAGAACGCAGCTGCCCAATCCCCTGTTCCGTGCAAAAATCAGCCCCCCACATGTGTTGCGTACCTGCCACCCATGCGTATGAGATACGCATGGTGGTGGGCATATAAGAATTTAAATTGTACAATAAGGGCTTGGCTTACTCCTTGTGTACAATCCAGTATTCCGCACGCTTGGAGATGTGTTCAGGATACTTAAGGAAGGGTCCATTTTTAAATCACTTTTTGAAAGGAACGTCTGCAGGACTGAATCTACACACAGTGACGTTACTGTGGCATTGCCATTAGAATCATCACCTCTGCCAATACAATTGTTCTTGCTGCAAATACCCATATTACATGCATCATTGTACCTAGCTGAATTGTGGCAATTTGTGGTAACCTGTGCCAACAGAGAATTGTTTCTTTGGACACATCACTAATTGCTATTGAAACCACTGCTCATGACCATTTATTCTTTGCAACAAATACCCACATTGCACACAACATTGTATCTAGCTGCACTGTGGCAGGTCTGTGCCAACATAGAACTGTTTCTCTGGACAGAATTCTATGTGAATCAAACTTCAACACAAGAACCCAACAAACTTTATATTGTTTCTTTTTCTTTTAATCAAGTCCTGATCCTCCATCCTTTAAATAAATAAATAAATTTGTTTACATTTTACCCTTCTCCATTTTTTCCTCAGCCCCCATCAGGTTATCCTGGCACACCAACACAATCTTTCTTTCAATTATGATGTTTTAGTTCATTCTCATAAAAAGTCATTTTACTGTAGTACTGACAAAAAATGAATTAAGATGAATAATAATATTGCATGATACACGGCTAATAATTACACTGGCTGAGTAAGTTTTTCCTACTTTTTGTTACAAGATTGGATATAGGTGAATCTAAAGGCATTTTCTGTGCGGAATCAAACCATCATTTTAGAATGTTTCTATCACATGAAGATTTTGAGTGACACCCAATTAAAGTTTACAATTGTATATTAATTAAAAATACATACATAGTAAATTATTAACACACAAACTCTAAAAGTATAAAATTTTCTGCTGTATTTTGCCTCTGGAGAGTCCCTTTTAAAAGGTCCAAATATAGGGCCATATTCAGAGATCCATGTCCCGATCGGTCCGCAAATATACGCACGGACGGAGCAAGGAACACCAACCAAAACCCCAGTCACTCCCCTTGCTAATCGTGCTCTCAGAGACTGCCGCCTCCATAGACCAGCTGTAACTTTCCGTGTGGAGTTCCGTGCGTATATGTCCTCCATCCGTGCGTTTCTTGATAATCGCGCCCACTTTCCTTTATTGAAATGCCTCCCCCCGCCCATTTTTATTTAAATTCTCCTGTGCGTATTTTTCCGTCGCTTATCCAGACGTATGTATCCACGTGCGATTCACATGTCCGTCCGTAAGGCACTTCTGCGCATATCATCAACGTCAATTGCATAATTAAAGTTACTACGGCATGCGCAGTTGAAACGTACCTAAAAATATGCACGGAACTGTCTGGGAAAATGGATCTCTGAATACGCCCCATAGTAAGAAATCGTTCATGGACTCCACTAGCTCTGATATTGATTTTCTATTACGGAAATATCCTGGTGCAACCATTCACTATGTTCATTGCTGAAGTTTTCAAGAATTGCTGGGAATAAATCTAGGTGCAAGTCCAAGAAAAGGAAAACATGTTACATCAATGGCCTTGTAAGATTTAAGAAAACTGTCCACTGTATCTTTGTCTGCTCGATGTTTCCCTAAGAATTTCTGACAAATACTCACTTCTCTTATGTAAGGTCCTACAAACATCCCCTCTTTACTGATCCTCAGGAGTTTTTCTTTAAGTAGTACAATTCAATCCATTGCTTTAATAAAGTTTTTAATAAGACCAAGCTTTTCCTGGAGGATAATCGCTTTGACCACTGATTCTGAACACAGTGATTTCTCTGGTCTCTGCTGTTTAACACATAAAGAAAACAACAGTACTTTGTGAAACCAAGTTGTAATACAAGCAAAAGAGAAATGACTTTTAAGTCACCCCAGACGTTCTATTAAGAGTATTCATACTTGATTTTATACAGCAGGGGCTTCCCATATGTTTATTTCATATAAGCAGCATGAGCTAGTGGTACTGAAACTTATTGCTATTGTGGAGAAGCACAGCTTTCAAGCTAACTTTGGAAGAATCAATAAATAAATACTAATGCTCTGTTTTGTATTCGTTACCAAGGGCTTACAAAACAGAATTTACATGGTCTTAGATTCTTTCTACCACCCATTGTTTTGAAGTTATATGTCCTCTTTAAGAATGGACATTACAATATATAACCCATTTATGGAGTGTTTTAACGTTTTGTTTTTTAAGGGACTTTTCTTTTGTTGTATCTCATGGTCCAATGATTTTGGCGGGAAATCACTGTACAGACTGTGAAAAAAAACAAGGACATCTTCAGTTGAAACTATTCCTATTTCTAAAAACACATACTTTAGTTTCCTTATGGGGGAGATACCAGCATTTCAATCTAGAGCCTCCAGGTCCTGTCTCCAGTCCTCGGTCCCAGTAATCCGGTTCCTGTAGTCCTGTGTATCTGGTTTCTGCCCCTGTCTCTCCGGTATCTGCACTACTCCTGCAACCCTTGGATCCTGTCCACCATCTTGGCGTCCAGTGCGCTTATCCAGAGGGCCGGGACCATCAGGGCCTCTGGTGAACAACAGACTTGCGGTTAGACTCAGCACTTACAGTCCGTCTAGTCTGGCGTGGTCCATTTACGGATTGGCGTTGAGTCCGGTGCCTGACATACAGTGATCTTTTGAATCCCTCCAGAGAGAAGTCTAAAACATTAGATACAATGAAAATGAGGGACTGTTTTTATCTTGCTCTCCAACTGTAAACACTAAAATAAATATACATCGAGCTATATAAATATAAATTTATGACAGAGAAACACGTAACATTCAATGTATGTTCAGAAGACAAAAGTAACAGTCTGTACAGTGATTTCCCGCCAAAATCATTGGACCATGAGATACAACAAAAGAAAAGGCCCTTAAAAAACAAAACCTTAAAACACTCTATAAATGGGTTATAGATTGTAATGTACATTCATAAAGAGGACATATAACTTCAAAACAATGGGTGGTAGAAAGAATCTAAGACCATTTATGAAAAGAGTATATAAAATGTATACATACCACATGAGGTGCCATGTTACAAAATCTTTGTTTACCAGTATTTTTAAATGTTTTATAACATTATAGTTAGTAAATCATCTTAATCATATTTATGCATGTATAAAAATTGGATTAAAAAATTGCACTGTGTAGAAATAGACCGTGCAATATATCTATTTATTATCATATGTTTCATGTAGATACATATAAATAGTTAGCTTATATGTTAAAGCACAGTGATTTACATACATTATAAAACGTCAGGATGTATGGAAATAAAATGTTCATACAAACAAGTTATATTTTCTATTACACAAACATATACAGGATGGCAAATTATAACACAGAACAAACAAAAATGTCCAGAGACAGGCAAGGTGAAAGAGGCCAGCCCGGGGTTGTATGGTATATTATATAACATACTGCATTAATGTGATGGATGACATGCATGAATCTATGGGGTAAATTTACCAAAATTAAATCTAGCAGTAGAGAATTTTGAAATAGGTTATTTTTCTGATAACCTATTTATCAGAAAAATCTAGTGATTTTTCAGATTTTGGAAAAATTGCTGACCGTTATGGCAAGTTAAGAAACCGTTGCTTCAAAAATCTGGTTTATTCTATTCTTTAGAGAATAAAACTGAGTAATTTATAATGTGCTAGTTTGGACTTTAGAAAATCTGTTTGTTTGTTTTTGTGGCTTTTTAAACAAGCAGGTTCCCCGGTAAATAAGTAAATAAATAAATAAATAAATACATCTACAGTATGTAATTGTATTTGTGGCCTAAACAAGGGATGTGGTGACTATGGAGGATGTGACTTTGAAGTTGGGTACACACTTGTCCAATGAAACTACCAATTTGCCTGACATTTGATAAGTTTGTACGTTCACAAGACCGCTGGTTTCATCCAATCTTGGTCATCTGGTCAGTTCAAAAGATTTTAAAACCTGCTTAAGAATCAGGAGATTGAATCACTAATCACCCAACCACTTTACAAGTGTGTACACTGCTGCAACTTGTTTGTCCAATTCTCCTCCTGATGCTTGTGTAAACATGTCTGTGAGTGGCAGCTGCACAGCCAAAGACTGGAAAATGTGTGTATGGGGACACAATTCTCAGCAGATGTTAACAGCAGATGCAGATCAGAGATCTGCAGTAAAATTGACAAGCAAACTTACATGCATTGGGTTGTAGGGCTTCGGTAACACTGTTTAAACAGTTCTGGTTTGGAGTTGGATCTCAGGTGGATTGGACAACCTTACCCAGCTTAACACCTGATGCCCCCTTAGCCCCTTTTAAGCAGCACAGGTAACTGCTTAATTGCCTTGCATGCTGAAAATCCCCAACTTAGCTCTATTTAGAATGGAGTGGGTGGGAAAGGAAATGAGGACAGAATCCTTGGGTTCCAAACACAATGATGCAGGAAACAGGTGTTTGGCTACTCTAAAATGTATTTTGATATTAAGACTTAGAATAAAATAAACCAATTATTTTACAAAACAAGGAAATTATTGCCCACAGCAACTAAACAGATAGTAAGTATCATTTTACACAGTGTACTAGATAAATATGAAAACAAACCAATGTAGCGGGAGAAAAGCGCTGTATAGTTCCTAAAGACATAATAGTCGGAAGCGGAATTCCTGGTAAAGTTTTGAATCAACAGGGAGTTCAAACTAGGCAAAAAGCAACTTCTTGGGCCAGATTTACTAAGCTGCTTATTTGGAAAAGTGGAGATGTGGCCTATAGCAACCAATCAGATTCTAGCTCTCACTTTCTTTATACATACTAGAGAATGTCAGCTAAAATCTGATTGGTTGCTATGGTCAACATCTCCACTTTTCTAAACCCGCATCTCAGTAAATCTGGCCCCTTAAGTGCAGTAGTATATAAAAAAAATAAGTATACTGTGTCCACACACAGAGCTGGCATTCGATATAGATTTACATGTAAGTACCTGAAAATTATTTCCTAAATCCAAATTCATACAAGTCCTAGTCTATGTACCAGAAAAAGGCTTTCCACTGTTCCCTTTCTGAATTCAATAAGCGCATAAAATGTTTCCTCTTTATTCTTACAGTTTGTATTCAATCTATCACATAAAGTGCACCTTACACTGGGATTTACAGAGCTGTCCACATACTCTGTTCTTATATAAAACAGAAAACTCAGAGTGTAATATGCATGGGAATTGCCATGGCGCATATACATTGTTAAATTACTTATGTTGCTTTAATATTTCCAGGAAGGTATTATTATCGAAATTTACTTAGCCAACATGAAAGTAGCTCATCCAGGTTCGAATTGTCTCTCTGAGAGCCTGGAAGCTACTTTCATGTTATTTACTAAGACTTACCCTCCGCTGCCTGTCCCGCGAATCAATTTGAGCTTACCCTCGGCTTCGGAAGAACTTCATTATTGTATGAAGTTCCGACGCCGCAGGCTTTTGTTCTGAGCATGCGTCGTATGTAATCGATGCATGCTCAGTGTTACTTCTCTTCTGTCCGGCGGCCATATCAGTGCGTGTCTCTGGATGAGTAAGTCGCATGCAAGAATCGGTCTTATGATTCCTGCTTGTTATTCCCCTCAACCACCAATGCCCTGAACCACTAATGTTTGGGACATTAATCATTAAACTATTTGGGCAGCAATAATTTAATTTTCAATGTCGGAGGAGCTGGATTTATGATGTGCGTAATGGCAGCCATTCCCTAGCAGTTCTGTATCATCCTGGCTGCAGATTTCAGCATGTAATGCCCTGAACCACCAATGGGTTCTCTTTACATAGCTTTAAAAAGTTCATCTTGTGGAGTTATGAAGTTATAACTCCAAAAAAGAACTTTTTCTTATTTACTAAGGCTGCACTGCCATGGAAATCAACAGTTTCCATGGTGATGCAGTCAAACTTGTGCTCGCCGGCCCGTGGTTCTTAATGTGGGGCGGCGCTTCCTCCTATTTACTAACCCTCATTAAAATTTTACACTCCGCTCTGAGAGTTAAAATAACACCATCTCAGACTGCCGTTTAGGCTTCTATTTCAGTGATCTCCCCATAAAACCCCCTTTTTCTCCCCCCAATAATTTAATTTTCAATGTCGGAGGAGCTGGATTTATGATGTGCGTAATGGCAGCCATTCCCTAGCAGTTCTGTATCATCCTGGCTGCAGATTTCAGCATGTAATGCCCTGAACCACCAATGGGATCTCTTTACATAGCTTTAAAAATTTCATCTTGTGGAGTTATGAAGTTATAACTCCAAAAATGAACTTTTTCTTATTTACTAAGGCTGCACTGCCATGGAAATTAACAGTTTCCATGGTGATGCAGTCAAACTTGTGCTCGCCGGCCCATGGTTCTTAATGTGGGGCGGCGCTTCCTCCTATTTACTAACCCTCAGTAGAGTTTTACACTCCGTTTTACGAGAGTTAAAATAACACCATCTCAGACTGGCGTTTAGGCTTCTATTCCAGCGATCTCCCCATAAAACCCCCTTTTTCTCCCCCCTAATAGCTGATATTAGGGGGAGGAAAAGGGGATATATATATGGGGAGACCGCCTTAATATATGTAAATAAAAGATTTGTTTAAAAAAAATATAATAATAATAAATATATAATACATATAAAAACTTACCTGACCAAAGACGCATCTGCCCATAGGTGTCGGTCCCGACATGAAGAGCTTGCTCATGCGCAGTGCTTCTCATGCCTTCCAGTCACATGAAGAAAGCCCGCGATGACTGAAGAAAGCTCGAATGTCATCGCGGGACAGCCAGCAGAGGTTAAGTATTAGTAAATAGTATGAACTTTGCTCCCAGGTTCACAGAGAGCTAATTCAAACCTGGCACAGCTACGTTCATAAGTAGTAAGTAAATAGAGCCCATTGTTTGGGCTATTAATCTGTATACTATTTGGGCAGGCAGATAAAATGTAATTTATGATGTGCGTTATGGCGGCCTTTCAATAGCGGTTCTATATTATCCTGGCTGCATATTCCAGCAATTATTTGTCCCTTTTATTACATATACAGCTGCATAAATTCAGATATATATTATGCACTAAAGAGAAAGCACTGTCTAAATACTCCATCAATATGCAATATGTTTACTGATAAATATATATTAATAGCTATATATATCAGAAATGCACTGTCTATATATTTCATCAGTATTCAACATGATTTTTGTTATATAGATTTCTCAATAATCATATTGCATATTGATGGAGTATATAGACAGTGCATATATATATATGAAAAATATCTGATCATAGACCAGAAGATGCACACTCTTATTTGGAGTGCTGACTGTGTCTATTGATGGACCGATTTTGACCTATATATATATATATACACACAATCCAAAAAAGTGAAGTCACTTGCAAGACTTATAGTATGATAGAAAAAAGGCCTTCCCGGTGCTTAGTTTATTTTATTCCGACATTTCAATCATATTACATGATTTTCTTCAGGGTGAGCAAAAAACGAGTACTAACAAACATCAAAAACAACACATTACGAACATCTATATATAAGCAATAATCACTTTAGACTTACCCCCATACGCAGCATACCGTACAGCCTCCAGGAAACCACGGGCCTCCAGTCTCTTGTGGGAGATTTGCAGACTCTCCAGGGATAGTGGGAGAACTGCCCGAATTTCGGGAGTCTCCTGGACATTCCGGGAGAGTTGGCAACCCTGCATTAACGTTCTCTGTGAAAACAGGAAGTTTATGATGTGTATATTTGAAAATAATAAAAATTCTACATTAAGGAAATGCATTGGTTATTGGCTGTAACAAGTCCTGTTCTGATTTTCTTTTATAGGTGATTTATAAGTTACTTCTTTCACACAGTAACATAGTAGTTTTATATTGAAGGAACAGATCTAATAGTAATAGCAGTATACAATGCATTAGTAGAGCACAAGCATATTACACAATGTACAGAGCCCACAAGCACATTACACAATATACAGAGCCTGTGTCAGTGCATAAGCATATTTGTAGTGACCCATTTACCATTCCCACCTGCTTTCCTATTGGAGCACAGGCCAGTACCATCTTCCTCCATGTCAGTCCGGATCACATGGCCGCTAAGCCAACCCCCTTTTGCGGCATCGCAAAGTCACACCCCCCTTTGACTTTTCGTTCTTTTTTTAATTTTTTTTTACATTTTTCAATCGGTCGGGGGTTCTGTGCAACCAGAAACCCCCCCTGGGTGCGCCACTGCCATCAATGCCAGAGAGAATCAACAGCTGCATACTGGCCTACTTGGTCAAAATCCCAGGGTACCTATAAGAAAAACAGGAGGTAATGCCCTGGAACCCTCATGGTCCTAAGCACCAAACATTTGGGGCCAGATTTACTAAGCTGCTGGTCTGGAAAAGTGGAGATGTTGCCTATAGCAACCAATCAGTATCTAGCTCTCACTTTCCTATTACATACTAGAGAATGTCAGCTAAAATCTGACTGCTTTATAGCTAGTGGTTCATGACATAAGACATCCTCATTTAGAAATACAATATGGGGAAGAAGAGGTCACATGACTGCTAGGTAAGCATGAGGTGCTCAGACCCAGTAATGGAAGATCATTTTATAAAGGAAACTATTCACCAGATGATTCAGCCATTTAGAATGAAATACAAATTTGTGATAGTGAAACACAAAATGGATGCCTTCTGCGTTTACAAAAAAGCCATGAAATAAACAATCCACAGGTGAACATAAGTTTGATTCATGGGGCCATATTCAGAGATACGTTTTTTAAAGGGCATGCAAATAAACGCACGCAGCGAGTGCACAATTATACTCATGGATGTAGTAAGTACACCCATGACACTCCCCTCACAAGGACGGGTTTTCGGCAACCTCCATAGGGCACTTATCTATATGTGTCTTCTTATGCGAGTATGTTACTCACGTACGTGCATATCTAATTAACCGCTCCCTGAAATGGACATTTAAATGCCTCCCCCCAACCACTTTCACGTAACTTTGTCCGTACAGATTTCAACCACGCCCCTGCGCACGTATGTTCCCAAGTGCGTTTCACAAGTGCGTTATAGTATGTGAGGGGGAGGGGCTAATGTGCAGCTATAGTATGTGAGGGGGGAAGGGGTAACATACGGCTATAGTATGTGAGGGGGTAACGCGCAGCTATAGTATGTGAGGGGAGAAAGGGTAACATGCTGGTATAGTATGTGAGGGGGAAGGGGGTAACGTGCGGCTATAGTATGTGAGGGGGAGGGGCTAATGTGCAGCTATAGTATGTGAGGGGGGAAGGGGTAACATACGGCTATAGTATGTGAGGGGGTAACGCGCAGCTATAGTATGTGAGGGGAGAAAGGGTAACATGCTGGTATAGTATGTGAGGGGGAAGGGGGTAACGTGAGGCTATAGTATAAGAGGGGTGAGGGGGTAATGTGCGGCTATAGTATGTGAGGGGTGGAGGGGGAACCTGTGTAGTACCCCAAATATGGGAGCTCTTCAGGCTGGTGCAGCAGGTGCAAGGGAGACATGTGAGGAAAGCACGTGGGTAGTTACCTAGCAACCATTAACTGACAGAGACGCGTTAGGTAGCGCAAGGCAGCTCCAGAAAGTTTGGTTGTGAGGAAAAGTGACAGTTGGTTGTGAGGTGAAGTTGTGAGGTCAAGGGTGTGATCGGGTGAGCTGATGGAGAGCTGAGGTAATGGAGAGAGAGAGAGAGCGGGAAGCGGACGGACAGTGTATGTACGGGAGAAGACTGTGGAGAAAAAGGACTGAGTCATCAATGTGGAAAGATACGGAGACTGACAGTGATTAAGCTGTGAGAC
>WWET01012364.1:0-11456 GCA_011038615.1 Limnodynastes dumerilii
CTCACCCTCCGTCCTCTGCGGCGCCTCTTCTTCCGCATGACGCTGATGTCAGCGGGAAACAAACACAGCGCCCGGACCGTTGCGTCCAGACACTGTGTATGTATTGCCATAGCAACGCATACACAGTGCCCGGGTGCAGCGGTCCAGGCACTGTGTATGTGACAATACAGTGTCCGGGAATAATACTCCGGGAGAGTCGGCAACCATGCCTTTATGTAGAAATGAAAATGCTTCTTGCAAAATTCAGACAAATTCTATCCTAACAAGTGACTCCAAATGCTCAGCTGTGCGTGCTGGGACTTATAGTTCCACTGGAGACCCAACTATACTCTAAACCAGGTTTAGACCACCTGCTTCTTCAGGAACTGTGACACTACAAATCCCAGCATGCCCCAGCAGCAACAGCCTAGGGGATGTCTAACAGAGCATGCTGGGATTTGTAGTGTCACAGCCCTTGGAGAGCTGCAGGAAATCTATCCTGTCTGTATCCTCCATAGTGTCATTAATGACATACAAAGGCTGCCTCACACTCATTACAGTGACCATGAAGGCTGTCACTATGCTGTTTACTTCTGTGTCTTGCTATCAATAAAGTTACCTCCTACAAAATAAAAACACACACCTCCACCAATCAGGAAGGACCCTCGGAAAACGTGATCGGAAGTGACGTCATCCGGTCAGAAGTACATTTGAAGCCCCGGCTCAGGCGGGGACAGTTTCTGGGGGAGGCCGCGCTGCTGCCTCGGTTATGTGACTCCCGCACTGCAGCGCTCCTAATAGTGCCTGTCAGGCATGGTGAGTGTGTGAGTGCCGATCCCGGGCCTGTTACATGACCTTCACGTGTTGACAGGGGCTCCTCTGCTGGCTCCTTTATGATCTGTATTATTGCTTTGGGAGAGGGTTATATGAGAGTCTGTGCTGCTGCTGGAGGGATTTGCTGGGACTTGTGGTTCACCAGCATAGGGTGGTCTGGGGGCTAAGTTGTGTCCAGGTGACATGTCATCACCTGCACATAGGAGGAAAGCTGCTGATCCTTCAGCCTGTCATAAATACATTTATATGGAGATACATCATATAATATAAAACGATCATTCAGGTGAGCTTCCTCTGGTACTATCACATAATACAGCATAAAAACACTGGGTCTGATCCAGAGTCTTGAAATTAGGGAATAACAGGTGCAAGTGCACAGCTCGGCTGAACCATGGTGCTAATTCATTTTAAGTCAGTTGCATGCATAATGCATGGAAATTCTCTGCGTTTGCACATAGACCTTGCAGACCGCATTACTCATTACTTTGTTTACTCTTGCCATTAGAGTTGAGCTCTTTCACAGTGTAAATTTGCCCTCCCGCTTGCAGTTGAGCATGTTATTGCTCAGGTCTACACTTGCACCTAAAGAAAAAAAAAAAAGGAGTAGGTGCAGCTCTGGACTGGCCTCTATGTTTTGGATTAAGACGTCTGCAAAGCGGCAATCTGTTTGCACCTGCAAGGAGCTGAAAGTGACTGCAATTTGTAAGTTTGCATGCACGCTTCCATTATGAGTCTGCATGCTACAGATCCAGACTTATGTAATGGAAGTGTTTATGACCGTGGAACATGGTGGGATGTGTAAGTCACTTACTTGAGGTGGGAGGTATGGTAATTGTACAGTAAGGGTTGGTTTCTAGCCCTTGCGTACTATGCAGATTTATGCACCGTCCCCCTTTACATGCAGAAATATTAAGGTGAGGTCCTGTGATTTGGCTTTGGATCACTGCTGCCCTCAGAGCTCAGTAAACGGTGACAGTGGGGTTTTTTTTTTATCTGGTCCGATGTCTGTATTGAAGGGCTTCACGTAGACTGCAAAAAAGGTCTGTAATAGAAATCTCGCTCTCTACCTTTAATAGATCATGTGAAAATACAAGGATAGAAAATGGGAGCACAATAAAGTGTAATAAAACCTTTTATTTCTAAAAACACGTTTATAAATAAAATATGCCTGTCATCAAAGATACAGAGACACAAAACTACTAATACCCTCTGAATGAAAGCCAAAACCAAGTAGGAACGCCGCTATCCTGGACTGATGATTGCACTGAAAGTTGTAAGTGCTTGAGCAAAATAGCCCACACCTGGGCCCGTGTTCAGACCACTGGACGTATTTCATTCCGGTGCTCTGAACACGGGCCCCTATGTGTTTAAAAAACAACTTGACCTTGTCAGGGGAGGGGGGTGGAGTAAGGGAGCTTCTGTCTTTTACTCAGCAGGTAGTTGAACTTTTGTGTGTCCTATTATATTACAGATTTTATTTCTCAGTGTGTTTTATCAATAAAAGTTTTTATTGCACTCTGTGGTGCCTCATTTTGTATCATTCATTTTTAAGACATATGTAATTTATTTTACTTATTTAAAAGATGCTGATGTTTAGATGCACATTCTATTCTACTCCTTATCTAATGTATTTGGGAATAGTTATGTCACTGTATAATGAGGTATTAAGGTAAAATAATTAAAAGCTGCATTTTTGTTTAATATGATGTGTGTTTAAAATATATTTATTTTACGTTTTCCCAAGTAAAAAATGGCCACTTTCATCACATACAGCATAGACCCATTTTATTCTTAGTGTCTGTATAGTTATATACTTAAATTCATTACTTCTGTAGAGTTACTACAAGAAAACAAAACACCTTGTTTTTAGTATTGTATTTTCAATGTATCAATGATCACTTGTGCTGCAGCCACTTAGACACCTTGGTGGGATAACCTTAACAATTGTCTTTTAATTTTTTTTCTAGGCAAGCTCTGTGATAGCAGCTGGCCTGACCATTGCTGTGGTAGGATATGCAGGTGAGTGCCAGTTTTTCATGTCTAGTATATATATTTAATCGCATTTGTTAACATTCTATGCACAATGTCAACACTAGAGGTCTCTGTTGTTGCTGACTTAAAATAGATATTTATCAAAACTTAACTTGATGAAAACACACCTCTGATGAAATCTCCATGAGAGAAGTAACGTGTCGGGTGTTTACATGCTTTTAAACTATTGCACCAACCTGCTTGCAAACTCTCCGGTGTCCCAGCGTTACAAGAAGTGACTTCTGCTATTATCTGCACTGCTCATTGAACTATACAGAAGGGAGAACAAGTCGCAGACTTCAGTGGCTGGCGGGTGCACGAGCTCAGAGATCTGTCTGAATCAGCTGCAACAAGTAGGCGTGTCGGGTGCTATGCTGCAGATCTGTGACTGGTTTTTGTGGTGAGATCGGCCCGTATTTTCTCCTCAATTTCTCGTTGAGGCTCCTTTCAAATTGCATTGTTGTCAACATCATTTATGAATTAATAGGCAATAGAGACCATCTAAGTGCTTTTGATAACATCTTAACGGAGTCACGATTATTTGCATATATATATCAGTGCTTGGAGTGAATCCAATTATTACATCGCTGGTGTGGTGGAAATATTTGAAACTAATTATCAACTATCCTATACTGAAGAAAGGAATTATATTCTATTATATACCCTATCATCCAAAGCGCACTTTAATTGGAAATCTAAAGTACTCCAACTTACACTGTTATCCTATATCTGTGTCACTATAGTATATGAACTCTCACACTACGGCTTTTTGGTAATTTAGTCTTGGCAGTGTCCGTATTGGAAGCTTCCAGGTTTTGTTGTTCAAGAGTGTTTACATAAAAATTTTTATTGGATAGAATTGGCTACAATTCAGTTTCATAGATATCTTTATGAATTAGTCTTTTGTTTGCTATAGCGCCAGTACTTGTTTGTTTTTGATGAAAAAACAATCTTGATCATGATATAGATGGCGATTTAAGCCATTGAATATCCACATTACAAAATAGAAGAAAGAGAATGATCTCTGGAATCTTGTGATAAACGGGCTGGATCATTTATGTGACCTGTGATGTGCTTTCTCTTTTAAAAGGTCGTTATGTCTTGAAGACCTTTAAACATCTTGAGCCTCAGGTGAAGCAAGCCTTCCAGACGCTGCCTAATGCGGTAAGGACACGAATGTTAAACAGCCTATGTTACGATACATAGTGTCTTTATGTACCCCATTGGTGTGCTTAAAATAACGCACAAAAAAAGTTGTTCCGTTGGTGGGAATATTTATTTAATCCAATGAGAATTGTAGCATTTTATTCAAAAAGAAAATACTCTCAGTATGTTATCCAAGAGGGCACCCATACCAGATCACCTTGCAAGGGCAGATTAACCAATTGCAAAGCCCTTTAGCTTGTAAATATAATTTGTAAGTTATCGGAAAATTCATGTAAAAGATAATACAGAAGACTTGGCCTCCCGTTAGCTGCTCAGCCATTGATAATCAGTTATTCCACGCTGTGCTTGGTCTGCAGTAAGAGCTTCTTGTTACAGGATTGCAGTTGGAGGTTGGAGGAACAATTAAGAGCTCCGATGATGTTAACGTTAAGTCAGTCAGCACAACAATGAGCGTGATGATTGAGATACAACCCCAAGTAGGGTTAACACCAAATCCAGAGAACTGCATCCAATAAAAAAATAGGGAGCAGTCTGCCCAAAAATTAAAACCCCCCCAAAAAATCTGAAAAGGTGAGAAATAGATACAAAAATATGGAACAGACATAATTATTATTATTGTTATTGTTTATTTATAAGGCGTTACACGGTATCCACAGGGCTGTACAGAGGCAACACGTAGACAATAATTACATATACAATACAATAATTAACTGACTGGGTAGAAAGTCGTAAAATAAGGAATACAACGCAAGCCCAATGCAGAAATAAAGTGCAGTATAAAGATAGCGAACAATATGTATGAAGAATAAAGAAGCTGGATATGTGTGTAGGAGTATAGGAATAATAGATAGAGAAGATGGAAATAATGAGGACAAAGTAGAGGGATGATCACAGGAGGAAGGACCCTGTGAGAGGGTGAACAAACAGGAGACACAGGGATGAAGATGGGGAGGGCAGGTAAGCTTGGGTGGAGGAAGGACAGGCTAGCCTGAAGAAGTGGGTTTTGAGGAAGTGTTTTTAAGGATTGGAGGGTTCTGGATTGCCTGAGAGGTTGTGGAGGTACAGCCCTGGAGAAGTCTTGAATGCGGGAGTGAGAGGTAGTTATCCAGTTGGAGTTGAGGCGACGGTCACCAGCAGAGCAGATGGGTCGGGAGGAAGTGTGGATGGAGGCAATGAAGGAGAGGTAGGGAGTGTGCCTTATAGGTTGTGGTGAGGAGCTTGAAGAGAATTGTGAATGGGGCAGGAAGCCAGTGTAGAGGTAGACAGAGAGGGGAGGTGGAGGCAGAGAAGTGGGAGAGGAAGAGGAGTCGGGCTGCGGCGTTAGTATGGATTGTAGGAGAGTGAGACGGACCAGAAGGAGACCAGAGAGGAGAATGTTGCAGTAGTCGATACAAGAGAAAACAAGAGAGTGAATGAGTTTTTTTGTGGCGTCTGCGGGTAGGAATAGGTGTGATGTGAGCTATGTTGCGGAGATGAAAGTGTCAGGACAGTGGAGGGGAGTGAAGGAAGGAAGGTTAGGTGTAGAGGATGACGTCCAGGCAGCAGGAAGTAATGGAGGTAGTAGGGGTAGATATGTGAAACCAGAACCAGGAGTGGACAGTGTCAGAGAGGCCGAGGGAGCGAAGGATGTGGCACCAGACTGAAGAGGGTCCAGGATGGAGTTCTCGGGGAGGAAGCTGTAAACAAGCCGTTCAAGCAGCTTAGAGGTGAAGGGGAGAAGGGAGACAGGTTGGTAGTTGGAGAATGAGGTGGGGTCAAGGTTGGGTTGGAGGAGAAAAGTGTTTTTTTTAAAGGGGGGGGGGGCAAGAAATCAGAGCGAAGGGATAAGTTGAAGAGGGGGCAGGATGAGAGCAGGTGGAGAGAGAGAGACCGGAGAAGATTAGAGGGGGTGGAGACACATGGGAACATTGACAGAGGAGACGACATGAGAAGGGAGTGGACTTTAGCCAAGGTGGGGATGAAGATAGACTTAGGCGGGTGGCTGGGGAGGAGATGGAGGGAGGGGAGATGGAGCTCCTGATGGAGTCAATCTTGGAAATGAACACTATGAATGTTTTTGATTACGTTCAGTATCTTCTCTGTGTTTCCAGGCATTTGCCGGTTATTATAAAGGTGGTTTTGAACCCAAAATGACGAAAAGGGAAGCTGCCCTGATATTAGGTGTCAGGTAAGTGTTTACTGAAGGACATGACTCCTGCTCTTCTGTAACCGGCAGCTCTGGAGTGGATTCCTGGTGTCTGGTTGTATGTTGTTGTTGCAGTGATTACGGCTGTAAGGTCCTGGAAATGTAGAATGTATTTTTGTTTATTGCAACCAATCAGGTAAATTCTCTGCTTTTGTGAAAGCGTCTGGATACATGACAGCTGCGATCAGACAGCCAAGACAAAAACGACCTTTACTTGTAGTCGGTCCCCACGATTCATCCCTAGTCTTTAGAAGTGTGGATACCTGGTGGGGTACTCGTGAGAGGAGAGGACGCTCAGAAAGCCCCCTCTGCAAGATGTGACAGCGGTGATTACTATCCAGGGCTTCATCTGTCTTCCTGGGTCACTGTCCTCGTGTTCCTTTCACGCCTTCTCCGGCCTCATGCAATCTGTTTAAGCCGCATTCGGAAACAGCGTTTTCAGGATCAATGCCGTCTAATGCCTCTCCCTGGCCTTATGTTTGTTCTGCAGTAATTACAGCTCGGCTAACGAGTGTGCATTGAGCGATCCATGGATTTCTCATACATGACCTCACACGGTAATTACACGATGAGGGTGACTGGAAAAGTTATTTATTCTGAGCCTCTCGTAATGACAACGATGGATGTTCTTGTAGAAGAAAAAAAACAATCAAACATTGTCCCGGTGTCTGCTAATTATTTTCGGGATGTTATGGATAAAACAATTCCATCTCCGTTCCGCACATGCACCCTGTTATATGCCTACCTGGGGCTGATTCACGTGTCTGTACGTCACCTGAATTCTGCAAGCTGCTTGTGGCGTTCTGGTGAATATCAGGCAATGAGCACGGCAGGTGTTCCGTTATAGATCTCCAGGCGAACAGAACTCGTTCCGTACATCTGGAGATCCGTCCGATAGGGAGACACATGGTAATTGTACAGTAGGGATCAGCGGTTGTACAGTCCGTTAACCGCACAAGTGACTTAAGGCAGGGTTATGGTAGCATCAGTGCTGCCATAACCACACGAGAAAGGGGCGTAACGGGGTTAACCCCCCTCTTCCATGTCAGACCTCCATGCACTCGGAAGACACACACAGGTCTGAATCTAGCCTTTGACCTGTAAAGTACACGAGTAACAGATTAATTAAGTGAAGTGTTCTGTTTAAATTATGAAGCTGGGGTATTACTTTTCCTAAAAAGTCAAAGGATATACAGAATATTCATCTATCGACTACCTATCGGCATAGAAACCAGAGTCTAAAGCCATGTAACACAATTATCTTGTCTTTCACTCGATAATTGGTTAATCGGCTGATTATTGGCCAATGTGTATGCTGGACCGACCTGTCATCACTCTTATGGTTCCTCCAACTATCGAACTGTTTTGACGAGAGCCGGGGAAGTGAAAATGTTTACCCGGCTTCCACCAGCAACCGCGGAAGCCATTAACAACCTATTACATAACCATTAAAAAGATAGCTGTGAAACTGTAGAGGGATCCGTGAACAAACAATGAAAGCTGGTGTTCTCCTGATAAGAATTTCTACATTTTATGGTAATATGAAAAACCAATAATAAGCTTTGATAAAGATATATTATTAAAAGCCAATCATTGGGTTCGTTGTGCAGTCAAAATGGACAGGTACGTAAAGGAGCAGAAAGGTACAATGTGTGAGTCTGGACGAAGCTCTATAATTTGTAGATGCTGATAATCATTTCCTAACTTTGGGTTTATTAAGCATCCTGGGGTTCCAGCAAATGAGTTGATCCTTTTATTGTAGGCGGGAGACAGATGCTGTAGCAATTCAGTTCAACCACATGTTATAGCTGAGGAAGAGTAACGGCAGCTAAGTTTCCCCTTGGGATTAAACAGAGACCAGACATTGTCCAAGACATGCATAGGAAAGCGAAGTCCCGATATAAGCAAATCTATTCCTTAAGAGTTCTCTAGGTATACAGCTCCTCACTCTGTACCTTACCGTAGCTTCCTTGTGAGAGATTGAGTTTGTTGATAGCTAACTTAATGCGATAGTCGCGCCAATGCAGCCTGTAGCTCACTGTTACACCGGGATCAATGTTGGTGTGAAAATACGTTACAGATGGAGAAATAAAGGGAAAGCTCTCCTCCTCTCAGCATTCTAAAGTAACTGTCTTAACGCGTTTCTCCACAGCGTGTGGTTTCATCAGATGTCAAAGCTTTAATTACACCTAAGAAATCATACAGAGGATTTGACATTGTAAACAATGGTGAAGATTTAAAAACAAAAAACGAAACTTGTTAGCGGTGGATTACGACGACCAATCAGAATCAAGCTGTCATATGTTTAGTACACAAAAGGAGAACTATAATCTGATTGGTTGTTCAGTGCAGCACGTCCACTTCTCTAAGCATCTGATGTGAAGTCATTTTTCTTGGCTAATTTAGAACATGTTCATGGTTTATCAAATGAAACGTTGGGGACGTGAAAGTCTGTAAATCAGAAGTCATTTCTAGCGATGTTTCTGGATTTATCGCTCCACTTATACAAAGCTGTTTCCTTGTAGCCCCACTGCTAATAAAGCCAAGATACGAGACGCTCACAGGCAGATTATGCTGCTGAATCACCCAGACAAAGGTAAATGTATACGTGTGTCATGTATGTGAATGTTATGTGTTCTATATTTACATGCTCTGGCTATAGATCAGTACCTGCAGTGATGACCAATCACAGACCTGTATTACTCTCTTTCACCCCCCACCACCAAATTTTCTTTAATCAGGAAAAGACTGAGTGTCAAGTTGCTGATATTAGTCAGTTGTATCTGTGTTATCACAAATCCATACCTCTTATACCCGTGTAATGGAAGCCAGCGGTCTGTATGTGACTGAATTGTAACAATGATCTGTGTATTGTGATCATAAGTCTTTCATGTATTTTTTAAACTAGGATTTTCAGTACTTTCAAAGAAAGCCAGCACTTAGTATGTGTATGCCTAAACCCCACCACACAGACAGGGTTAGACATGCTAATTAAGTCCCAGGGGTGGGGAGAAGCAGTTCCACACAGATCCGTGTGGTTAAGGTCGGGGACTGACAGGTGTGCCCCCCCCCCTCCTCCGTGCTTACTTACTGATCTCTGTGCGTACGCAAGTTGCAAGTGGGAGGGGTTAATTAATACACGGTACAGCAGAGTTGGGGATTTGGGCATCCGGGAAATTCAGACTCCTTATCTATCGCCATTTTATCTGGGTATCTATCGGAAATATTACTTAGGATCTGCTCCATAGAATATGGTGGCTGCTTAATATATCTTTATAGGTTAATATAGACAGGTGCGTGAAAGGCCGGAAACAAAGGAAAGACAATGCCCCAGCGACACTGCCATCAACCAGTAGCTACCTGGTGAAAAACACTCACATGAAGGCAGAGTCCTGTAAATCTGTATTGACGCACATACAAGTTACACAATGCAGACCGACAGAGGGCCAGCTCCAGACTTCTATATGCTGCGTTTACCCACGCGTTTTGGTCAGATTGTGGCTGTTCTACCACTCTGCACATGCTCAGAACTGCTTGAGAATCGGCGCTAACCAAATGCGACGCATCCTGACCCACCCGAACGTCTGACAGAGAGGTGGGGCTGAGGTGACAAGTGGGCGTTTCCTCTTAGTCAGGTGACAGTATAGACATTCCTTCTCTCTCTGTGTAACCATCCAGACATAAGACAGAGGGGTGGGGCTGAACTGAAAAGTGGGAGTTCCCTCTTAGTCATATTAAAGTGTAGGCGTTCCCTCTCACTGTGTACCCATTAGTAAACTCCATACTGCTGGGACTATATGTGTGCTTTAGTCAGAAAATAGTAGGTAGCTTCTTATTGACATCAGTCCATCTGTGGAAGTGGTTCAGATATGAACGCACAGGTTTATGGGTAGTGTAGCCCAACACTATCTGACTCTCTCGCTTATAATAGATTGAAATCCAGCAGTCTCTATCCAGGCCATAGTCTCGGCCCCCTTGTTGTTCCATCTGTCCTTACATCATATTGTTCGTCTCTGTTACCTCTTCCGCCACGTAAGCCGCCATCTTAACTCGTTCTCTCTCCATGTAGGGGGATCTCCTTATCTTGCAGCCAAGATTAACGAAGCAAAGGACATGTTGGACGCCCAGGCAAAGCGAAGGAGCTGAATGTATCGGTCGCTCGTGAACTGTTTATCATTTTTACCTCAATCATAATGTTGGGATTTCAGAAATTGATTGTCAATAAAGCCATGTTAATTGTTCTTCTGTAATCTACCGTGAAAGATCCTGACGCCTCATTGACACCTTCAATGACAAAGATCTCGTCCTGTGTATAATGTACCAGAAGCTGACGTTTCCCGCGGAGGGTCTGAGTTATTTAAAGCCTGCTAATGAATCACACACGTGGGTAAAGTGCGTTGTGTTAATGACACTAAATTACAGCGGGAAAGAATCTCAGTGACACAAGCTCACGCGGAGACCATGATTATATTCTAAGCCTCTACAGTCTCTGCTTCACACGTCTAATATAGATATGCAGGGTCGAAGCCAGAGAGGCGTGTGACGGAACCACTGGGGGCCCGTGTGCATAGCGCATAGCATGCAAAGCGGACACGCTCAATGCCTCTACATGACTGTACAAAGTCCAAGTGCAGGAGTAAGGATGTGGTCCATAGGGACTAATATTTATCTCGTCCACTCTCTGCTGCCTCAACCACTTTAATCACCCTATTGAGGCCTGTGACTGTTATCAGCCCATGTTATGAAGTTAGATTTAACCACTAAGCTGATACGCCGCACTGAATATCCAGGCTTCCTCTAATGGAGAGATTCTGGGCTCCTCTGATTGGCTGTTGCATGCTAAAATGGTGCCTGATATAAGAAAGACAAGAGGAAGTAACATGTATAGCTTGGAGCAGGGAAGAGCAATTAAAATGGCGCATGGCCTGTGTCACACAATATCATGTATAGCTAGAGGCAGAAAAGGGAGAGGGGGGATATAATAGCAGCTTTCACATATATCAAAGGGTGTAAGCAGGTAAGCAGCATTATCCAAAAGAAGAGCTGTGAGAACACGAGGACGTGTATATTCTGGATGGTGGTATCAAAAATGACCACTGAAAGTACATCAGTGGAATATAATCTGATGTGGTAGAGGATAAACATAGAAAGTGACGGCAGATAAGAACCACATGGCCCATCCAGTAATAGAACACGAGGGCATGAATATAAACTGGAGGGTGACAGGTACTGGAGGGGACATAATATAAAGGAAGAGGTG
>WWET01012374.1:0-11436 GCA_011038615.1 Limnodynastes dumerilii
CAGACATCTTATATATAATACACACATATATATTACACTATCCAGACTCCAGACATCGTATATATAATACACACACATATCCCACACTATCCAGACATCTTATATATAATACACACATATCTCACACTATCCAGGGGTTGGTGCCTACTTCCACTTAAAAAGCTGTATTACTCTGCATAAGTGCTAAGTACATGGACTGTTTGAATCCTGCTGATTTTGTTGTATTTTACTGTCTGGGACTAATACACAGTATATCTGCACAGTTGGATCTATAATACAAACAAGGCTGATATCAGGTCAGCGGCTGCATTCTACTGCTTTGTGCACAGACTTCCTAAAATTCTGCTGATATTGCACAGAGTTGTTGTCCTGTTATTACTTTTGGCCGGTGCACTGATCTCCTTACAAGAATCTGAAGTCACATAGCTAGAGTCCGTTGGTTTCCTGGTATACTTGGTGTGGGTACAGACTGCCTAATTTCTGCTGATCCTGCTTAACTTTGTGGCCTGGCTTTATAACACAAAACAGCTGCATACCAAGGTCTATATACCTCTGCTAGGGGACTGGCGACTATTCCCACTCAAAGAGCTGTGTTATTCTGCATAAGTGCTGTACTCTTCTATTGTGTGCATGGACTCTCTAAATTCTGCTGATATAGCACAGTTGTTGCCCTCTCCTTGTGCCTGACCAACGCATCTGTGTTTCTCTAGTACTTATATATCTCAGTTCCTTCCCGGCATGGGGAAATCTACACATGCTGCGGCTACTGCAGCCAAGTTAGAAAAATATGCCCGGGGCTCTCACACTGGCTATTCGCAGGGTTCATCGTCTTCCTCATCTCGCTCTGAGGTGTCCGGGCAGAACCTGGAACAACAGGAGGCCCCGGCGCCCCCACATTGATGGGAAAAATTGGGGAGGTTCAAGTGGATCTCTCCATGATCAAACAAGAACTTCAGACGCTGCGGGTTGGGGTGACTGAACACTGCATCTCGGCTATAGAGGATGTCATGACTCCAATGAGGGATCAACTAAACCAGCTGTCTGCACATGCTCAAACCTGGAAAGCCAAAATCACGGACCTTGAGGGTAGTTTACGCATGAACAATGTTCAGTTCTTGGGGTTCCCGGAGAGAGTGGAAGGTAGAGACTCGGTTCACTTCTTGAAGGAGCACCTGATTAGAGTTTGGGAGAGAAGCGTTCACCAGTTAGCAATTGAGAGGGCGCACACAGTACCCCCACAACCTCCTCGGCCGGGTGCCCCCCCTCCCCCCCACATACACTGATTGCTAAGTTTCTGCACTATCAGGATCGGGACAATATTCTTCGGTTGCTTAGACTGCAAGATCCTATGAAGTTGGACAATGCGACCATTTAAGCCTACCCGGACTTTGCATTAGATGTCCTAAAAGATAGAGCTCAATTTCTGCAGGTGAAGAGGCGACTTAGGGAGCTCCAGGTGCCATACGCTATGCTTTTTCCCTCCCGACTACGAGTGCAGGCTGATGGTGCTTCACACTTCTTTGATTCTCCTCAAGAGGCCTTGGACTGGCTTGATCAGAGGGGGGGAGGAGACGTAGTCCACCTCCGTGACTCTCCACTAGAGACTATACCATGCTGATTACATAAGAATGTTTAGTATTGTCATGTACGCTGAAGTGTATTCTTTATTACTTATAGGTAACCTCACCTTGGTTCTCTATTATGAAGGAGAGGATTCAGATATTGCACAGGGGGAAAATATTTGCTTGGTTCAATTGTTTGCAGGAGGATGGCAGGTTTGGGCCTAACCTAATAGGGAAAAAGGGTTGTCGCTGTTTATGCAGTTGTATGGGAGTTGACTGTTTATGGTAAGCTTAAGTTACTAGTCCTTAGGTTCGGTGAGGTGGGGACAGGTCTGTAGATTTTACTAGGTAGGATAAGGTTCCAGTTCGGGATGAGGTATTACTTAGTTTTGGGAGGTAATACAGGGTGGGTTTTGGGATGGGAAGGTTTTTTGGGGATGTTTATTGTTTGGGTTCCCTCACGGTCTACTCTCGCTGTGTTATGTAAATCTGTTATGCAAAGTCAGAGTATAGGGTATATTGCCCCAACTGGTTGAGATTTCTGTCCCTCAATGTCTAGGGTTTCGATTGTGTCACTTATCCCCTTGATCA
Source organism: Limnodynastes dumerilii (assembly GCA_011038615.1). Lineage (NCBI taxonomy): Eukaryota > Metazoa > Chordata > Amphibia > Anura > Limnodynastidae > Limnodynastes > Limnodynastes dumerilii. The sequence continues at coordinate 2,154 of WWET01012374.1, forward strand.
CATGCTGTACATAACTTCTGTAATGGTGAGTTTGTTGAAGATTCTGTCCTGGAATATGAGAGGGCTGAATAACAAACTTAAACATTCCCTAGTGCTAAATGAGGTACACAGCGGAAAGCGGACATAACGTGTCTTCTAGAGACACACCTAGTGGAAAGCGGACATAACGTGCCTTCTAGAGACACACCTGGTGGGAGGCAAGTTACTCGCCCTTAAAAAAAGGTGGGTGAGTTGGATGTATCATTCGTCTCATACTAGTAATTCTAGGGGAGTATCGGTTTTAATTAGTAAGCAGCTTAAATTTACATTGGATGCGGTCCAAACTAACCCCTATGGGAGGTTTGTGTTTCTTAGGGGGAAAATAGATCATATTCCTATTTTTCTTCTAGCGGTCTATATTCCTCCTCCTTTTCAGAACCAGGTGTTAAAAAAGGCTGCAGAATTTATGGCGGCATCCCAGGATATCCCGGTTATTTGTCTGGTCGATTTTAAAAATGTCATGGACAGGGAATTGGACCACTGGAAGGACGCTCCCTCTCAAGGTAACCCTGGGCCCACCCCTTTTGCTAGCCTTGTCTCAACGATGGGGTTAGTGGATATCTGAAGGTTTAGAAACCCAGATGTATCGCTATTTTCCTGTCATTCGGCTACCTTTAACACCCTTTCCTGCATAGACTTTATCTTCACTTCAGCTTCGCTGGTTCCCCATGTTGAGACAATTGAGTATTTTCAGAGGGGCATCTCTGACCACTCTCCAGTTTTTATGTCTTTAGTTCTTCAGGAGGATAATTCCCTGCGATTTTGGAGATTTAATCCATACTGGCTTAGTCTGATGGGTGCGGGTCTAGATCTTGTGGCAGAATGGGAAGGGTATTTTGCAAATAATCTTGGTTCAGTCAGTTCTTCCGATACTTTGGGATGCCTTTAAAGCAGTGGTACAGGGGTCCTTAACTGCAAGTGTGGCTAGGAAAAAGAAGTTTTATCGGAGACAGGAGTCCGCTCTGGAGGAGGAGTGTGGCAGGGCTGAGGCAGAGTATGTTAGAACTCGTGGGGAGGCAGATAGGGTGAAGTGGCTGAGTGTGCAAAAAGAATGGACTGATCACTTCTTTGCAAAATCTTGTAGGCGGCTGCTATTTGCTGGCCATTTAAATTATTCTCAGTCAGATGTGGCGGGCTCTTACATGGCCTATTTGGCTAGGGGTGATCAGGACAATCGTTACATTGTAGAAATTCAGGATACTAATGGGATAACACATCATAGGGTCCCTGATATAGCTACAGTGTTCCTACACTATTTCCAAGATGCTTATTCTACCAAGGCCACTTACTCTAGTCATGAACTTCTCCCTCATTCCTATAGACCCATCTCTTTGTTATCTGTAGACATAAAGATTTTGGCTAAGTTGCTTTCTTCTAGGCTGAACCGGGTCATCTCGTCTATAATACACCCGGACCAAACTGGGTTCATGCCAGGGAAGTCGTCGGCCATTAATCTTCGTCGACTCTTTATGCAGATTCAGGTTCCCAGTGAAGCCGAGGAGGAATCAGTGGTGGTGTCTCTTGATGCTGCCAAGGCCTTCGACTCGGTGGAGTGGGGATATCTGTGGGAGGTGATGGGGTGGTTTGGATTCGGGCCACGTTTTATTAAATGTGTGCAACTTCTTTATTCCTCCCCGGCCGCTAGGGTATGTCTTAATGGGTGCACTACGGAACCGTTCCCGTTGCAGAGGGGTACCAGGCAGGGCTGTCCGCTCTCGCCAACCCTTTTTGCTCTTGCTATAGAGCCCCTGGCTTGTCTAATTAGGGCAGAGGATAGAATAGTGGGTCTCCCAGGTCTAATTAGGGTGGAGGCTAGAATAGTGGGTCTCCTAGCCAGGGATCGACAAAATAGCTCTCTATGCTGATGACATGCTGCTGTTTTTGGCGAGGACGGGGGAGTCTCTGGTGGCCTTATTGGAGATGGTTCAGAACTTCGGGGTCTATTCTGGATTGAAGATCAACTGGGAGAAATCCAGTTTGTTTCCTCTCTTCTTGGCTTTCACCCTGTTGTACTCCCGGAGCACTGCCCTCTGCAGGTAACAAATAGGTTTAAGTATCTGGGGATTTGGGTCACGCATGAGGCCTCTGACTATAGCATACAAAACATAGCTCCCATAACTCAGTGGTTTCGAGATAAAATGTGTACATGGCAAAAGCTTCCACTTACTCCAATGGGTAGAGTAAATTTAATTAAAATGTCGGTTCTGCCCAAATATTTATATATATTTCAGCATTCCCCGGTTCTGCTGCCTCGCTCCTCCTTTAGAACGTTGAACATGTACCTTCTTTCCTTTGTGTGGGCTAATAAGTGTCGTAAATTGTCTTATAGCATTCTGTGTAGAACCAGACAGGCAGGGGGTCTGGCCTTCCCTAATCTGTGGGCATATTACCTTGCAGCACAGTTGACTCACTTAATTACATGGCTTGAGGATTCTGGAGACGGGCTTTTGGGAGACTTGCTGAGACATTCTGTGGGCGGTACTCTTTCTCCTCTCCAATTTCTACTGACCCGGAAGGCACCTGGTCGGTCACTCCGAATGCTTTACAGGCTATGGGGGTCTGGAGAACCTTGAATGTTTTGCTGGAGGTTAAGTCCCATGATCCGAATACCCCCTTATGGTCTAACTGTTCTCTACTAGGTCTGCAGGGTAGGCAGGTTTGGATCCAGGCAGGCGTTACCACACTGGGACAGGTATATACGAATAACACGCTTAAATCCTTTGCACAATTGAGAGATGAATTTCCATTGGGGCCGGTCCCATTTCTTTAGATATTCGCAAATCAGACATGTGCTTGACACTCAGTTCTCGGGAGCGGTCCCACTACTTCAGGCTTCTCCTGTGGTTGAGTTGTTGATGGCAGCAAAAAGTATAAGGTCCATCTCGTTCCTGTATAGCTCTATTGGGGATAGGGTGAATAATGAGGACCTACCTGCACTGTGAATAAGATGGGAAGGAGATGAGGGGACTTTTAAAGATGAAGAATGGTTAGAATCTCTTGCATGTAGTAAGGTGGCCACTTCCTTGGTTAGACATCAGCAGGTCCAACTGTTCGTTCTACATAGGGCTTACTTGTCTCCGCAGAGGTTGCAGAAAATGGGGCTCAGGGGTGACTCGAGGTGTCCGAAGTGTGGAGCTTTGGGAACGGGGTTTCTGGCACTTGGTGTGGACGTGTCCCCATATTAAAAAAAATTATAAAGCAATTTGGAGGGCTATAAGCTTTACTTTTACGGCGTTGCCCCTTTTGGTCCTACGATCTTCCTGTTTCGAATCAATATAACTGAGGAACACTCCTCTTCTGTATATCGATATATTAGTATACTTTGCTCGCTTGCTCTAACATTACTGGCTAGGAGATGGATGGGTGCTGAGTCCCCGACTTTTAACAATTGGGGCGGGTTGGTGAATTGTACTTTGAATCATGAACGATTCGTCCACACCAAGATAGGATCTATGGACCGATCTCACATGATTTGGGACCCCTGGATAAACTCACCTTTAGCATATCTGCAAACGGAGGAATAGTGAGTATATAACTGTACTGTATAGTATGGATTCTTGTAAAATGTGTACGCATGTATCTGTTACGATAATTCATGGAAATTCTTTGTGAGGATCTCTTGTGAAATATTGAATGTCCTTTTTTTATAATTGGTGGGGCATTGATGGGATGTTATATTGTTCATCTGACTGCTAAAATGTGTAAGGGATTGCATTGAATCCGGTATTTCACGGACTGTGAGGGTTGTAATGTTCTTTTTTGAGGGGAGGGAGGGAAATGGGGAAGGGGTTAGTATTTTGTGTATGGTTTTTGTTTGTCTGTTTTGTTTGATATAAAACCAATAAAGATACAATTTAAATCATCTACTGGAGGAAGCAAAAAGGAAAGTTAGAAAGAAAAAAATCTCTTAACACCTAAAATCAGGGGATCAGACAATGTAGAGAAAATTGACTTCAATACTTCTTTCATCACAAAGTATAATAACAAATCTCAAAAAATTAAACAAAATATTAATAAAAACTTTAATTTTCTAAAACAGGATGAATTGATGGCACCTTTGATAGAAAATAGACCTAGGATAATCTTTAAAAAGAACAAAAACCTTAAGGGAATCTTGGCTCCTAGCCATGTAAAATTTCCCCAGGTGGGGGAGAAAAGATAGATGCTGCTGTGGGATATTTCAGATGCAATAAAAATATTTGCTTAACTTGCAAAACCATAATTCATCATGTAAAAAAAGTTCAATCCTTCTCAAACAAAAAATATTTTCCAATAAAATATATTGACTGTAAGTCAACTTATATTATATAAGTCTTATATTATGTCTTACAATGTCCATGTAAAATTCAATATGTGGGCCGAACTATCTGCAAATTGAAAGACCGTTATAGAGAACATAGACGTAATATAATAAATAAGAAAACTAACCACAGTATACCAAAACATTTTCTGGAACACCACAGCAGCAATCCAGACTTATTGTCTGCATGTGGACTAGAGGTAGTATTACCAACTATGAGAGGGAGGTGACAGATACAGTAGGCTCTGCCAATGTGAAGCCTAATGGATATTCACCCTCCAAACCCTCAGTCCAGATGGGTTCAATGACGTAATAGAGTTCAGAGATAGGGGCTATTAACATCCTATATAGAAGCCCCTTGATCTGGGCTACTTTGCGCATTGAGCCCATAGTTGTCTTCAACGGCATACCCTCGTCCACAAGAGGGAAGATTGTGTACCAATGGAAGTGTTACATCAGAGCTGAACCTTAAGTTTTTTTTTACATATTCTAAACACAGATAACCTACTTGTATTGTGTCAAATGTGGTTAAACCAAATCAAGGGTATCACTATGAAAGTTTATTATTAATAATTCTCAAACCATATAAATCCTCCATTGGTGAAACACTAATCAGATTTTGTATATTAAATTGTACATATTAAGTAACTGATTCCCTATGTCCTGTAAATTAAACATCTGAATTTTATTTTATTTCTATTTTTTTTTTTATATAAATCCAAGTACATGATCAAGTTAGTATGTATAAATTTATTGATTTTTTTTTTTTACAAAATAAGTATAAGAACATCGTGATCATTAATACTTAACATTAAGATTCACAGTTATTTCAATTAATTGATGTATATAGTGAACAAATATAAATGGAATTCATCTTATTCTACATTATACTAATGGAATCAATCATCTATTTATGTATAAACGCCTGAAGGTTGAGTCGGCGCATCAGCACCTTTACTCTGTAACTCTCCCTCTGCCTCCCCCTCACCCCTGTCCCCATTACCATGACACCAGTAAAACAGACAAGGAATTTTTTGGAAAAAAGGGGCTCAGCCTAGCCCCTTTAAATTTATTCATAAGCATAGCAACAATGGGTATCTGTATATCATATCTAGTGAGTATATTTTATCCTCATTAGTAATCTTGGTTACCAATTATTACCAAATATTATCAATTACTATATATAGTCCCACTATGACTAACAAAAAAGTGAATATAACCTTCCTTGTTTGAAGATTGTCTTTTATTTATTTTTTTTAAAAACAAACCACAAAAATATTGACAAAAGCTATAACAATTTAAATGAAAAAAAAAACAATAATAAAGAAAAAAAAACAAAATAAAAAATATAACAATTTAAATGAAAAAAAACAATACTAAATAAAAAAAATAAAAAAATAAAGTAAAAAAAAAATAGAAAGTGTATTCCAATAGAATGTAAACAAAATATCAGAAATGTTGTATAAATACTGTATGAACAGAACCAATTACAATTATTATAAATATATCCACCATATATAAGAATATCTCTATCTTATTCTGCTTTGATGAGCTGGGATTACCTAAACATCTTGAATTTGTATATTTTGTATTTGTTTTTGCACGCAATATTAATGCGTCTTTGAATTAATATGAATACATATTTATGATGCTTTATTTGTAAGTTTGGACTTACAAAATCTTTTAAATTAAATTCAATGTATGATGTCTTTTGCATGAGAATGGCACCAAGTAAATACAAATGTTTCTTGAGAAATTGCAACCCTCACTTTTGAAAGCTGAATTTAACTAATTCATTAATTATTCAACCATCTGGGAGTTGGGCTCTTATATGGATCCTAGCAGAGTGCTTGATTATTCGCTTTGAAAAAGTCTGGAGGGACCAGACGAAATGCGTCAGCGGTGTGGAGATCCAGACTGGGCCTATTTGTTACAAAGACTTTCAATAAGTCCTAACGGAGAACTGCAAACCTAATAGCGGGACGACACTAAACTAAGATCTACTATACCCAACGGGAAGCGCGATATCGGCTGACAGCCGTAAACAGCTGAATCACCAGTGACAGGATTGTCCCTGCACAGGGAGTGTGCCGGCTGTCTCTCAACCCGTGTTCCATCAGGAGACAAATAATCTATACCCCACCATCCAGCCAGACTACCCGGTCTGATCAGCCGGGCAAGCTCCGAAGGAGACTCAAGTAAACAGAGGCGGAACTAACAAGTTGTGGGCCCAGGTGCAAAAAATATGCTTTGGCCCTGATGATATCCCAGGTAAACCAGTGGGGAGCTTCAGCGGTGTGGTGATGACAACTATGGGCCCTTAAATCAGCATGGGCCTCGGTGCCATTGCATCTGTTGCACCAATGGTAGTTCCGCCCCTGCAAGTAAACATCTAAGCTGGAGATTTAAATACGCCTAGATTTTTAAGAAGCGCTGTTTTTATTTAGTTGGTTTCTGCTTAAAAATATGACTTTGAGTCGCATGCATCTTTCCATGCTAAATGGCCACACGGAAGCCAATGAATGCCTACGTGCAGTCTGTCAATTATTTGCAATATATGCGCAAGTCGTACTGACAACGTCTGTGCGCATACATTCTATTCAAAGAATTAGCTTGCTGAAAATGTGCATTACAAAAACAGTTTTTTTTGTTTGTTTTTTTTGTCTGTTTTTAATGTTTTGCTGTTGTAAATGTTTATAATTTCTTAATGCTAGAAAATAATTCCTAAATATGTATAAATGTGTAAATGTTGTCTAAAAGAAAATCTTATCTACATGGATATGTTTACATCTTTTAACATTAGAATCTCTTTGTACACTAACCTATTAAAAAAAAAAACTGAATCAATAACAATTTATGAACAAAGTTTTTTTTTAATAATCATAACAAATAAATAACCTTTTCAAAATTTTAAGAACAATATGATAGATTTTTAACTAACATTAAAACTTAAATTTCAATATAAAAAAAATCAGATTTTTTTTTTCAGTTGTAGATTTTTTTGTTCTACCTCCTCCAAAATGTTGGTAACAGGAAGGTTCAATATTTGGCCTGTGTTTCATCTGTAATGTTAAATAAACACACTGAAAAATAAACAAACAAGTAATAAAACACATTTGTACACATTTAAAAATATATATTTATATTACTATATAGTTATCTGCTAAATAAAAAAATCTTGTAACTTCCCCACCCAAAATATATAATACATAAACTTGAAAAAGAACAGTTTATTTTTATAACATGTTTATTAATACTTTGTAATGTTTGCATTACAATATGTACTTGACCATTACCATTTTATTGGCTTATGTCTCTGTTCACCCCCTCTATCCATCCCCTCATTGTTAACCCCTTCTCGGTAACCCAAATTAGAATATTAAAAAAATATTGGTTGTTTTCGATTTTTCAGGCAGAAGGATGTACTTTTGTAACCACACAAATAGATACATATTTTTTACTAACAAAATTTTAGGCTCTAATATTGTCGACCCATTTTAAATAAATAAAACATTTAAATAAATAAAAAAAATAAAAACACTATTGAATATATACACAAAAACTGAACATGTATAAAATTGAATAAAGGTTTGTTAACAAATAATGACCCCATACTTTAAAAACAAAACAAAAAATAAACAATAAAACAACTTACTAAGACGCAGTCGCTTCTTAGGTGCGTGTCTTTAGTGAAGGAGCTACGGTGTATGTGTACCTGTTCTGTGCATAGATTGCCTCTGTGTGGTCTTTAAAGACCGTATGGAGTATCTTAGGTAGAAAGAGGTGGCATAATGTCTCCTCGGGGAGGGATCAGGTAGAAGTGAGAGGGATTAGGTAGAAGTATGAGGGGGAGGGATTAGGTAGAAGGGGGAAGGGGGAGGGATTAGGTAGAAGTGAATACGGCTCCAGGGCATTAGACACTGCCTGTCTCCGTATCTCAGAATGTGAAGGATTTCGTTATCGTTACAGTCGGCTGCATAAATATTGGGACGTGGACAATGCTCAGATTTTGGGCTCTATACCGCACCACAATGGAATGAAACACACAAGATGAGCTTTACCGGCAGACTTGCAATATGAGGGAATTTACATCCTAATCAGGGGAACGGTGCAGGAATTACACGGTTTCTATATGTGCCTCACACTTTTGAAGGGACCAAAAGTAATGTGACAATCCACTCAAAAGCTATTTCAGGGAGAGGTGTGGGCTATTCCCACGTTATTTCATCATCAGTTAAGCAGGTAAAAGGGTTGGAGTTGATTCTAGGTGTGACATTTGCATTTAGAATCTGTTGCTGTCGACTCTCAATATGAGACTTAAAGAGCTGTCACTATCAGTGAAGCAAGCCATCATTAGGCTGAAAAATCAACCCCTTGTTGAAACCCCTTCTTGGCGCTCCCTAGTTTTGCCTGCAGCAGTTAAGTGACAGGGGAAAAACCACCTCCCCACACTATAAGGTATGAAATACAATAAAATTGTTACACGCTGCATATGGCAGCAGCGTGTAATCATGCCTCTGTTACGCCCATCCCGCCCCCTTTCTAGGTACTTTATGGCACTTATGACAGTTTTGTGTCGATCTCCAATGTTTATGGACCTGACTGTATTTCTTCTTCACAGCACAATCTTTTCTCCTGTATTCGCTTCTGTTCTGAGTGTGTGCAGAGCGAATCCCTGTAACACACAGCTGAATGCGCGGCTCTGGATGGCGTCCGTACAGTTCACAGGTCATCCTAATCCAGAATTGCGCATCCTTCATTTATAGATGGAAATACAGCGTCATTTCACACTGCACATGCTCAGAACAAGCTGAAACAGCGCAGCCAGAGAGAGAGACGGCCCTCCCGCCTGTCTGGGCATCCATGTGCTCCATTACCCCCCCGTTACTTCTCCACCGCCACTTCTCCACCACTACTCTGCTGCACCACCGACACTACTACTAC
>WWET01012375.1:0-11432 GCA_011038615.1 Limnodynastes dumerilii
AATGTCAGACTTCCATTGTAATACTGGATGTATAGAATCACTGCGAATGTCATACTTCCATTGTAATACTGGATGTATGGAATCACTGCGAATGTCATACTTCCATTGTAATACTAGATGTATGGAATCACTGCGAATGTCAGACTTGCATTGTAATACTGGATGTATGGAATCACTGCGAATGTCAGACTTCCATTGTAATACTGGATGTATGGAATCACTGCTGGAGTATTGAGCTCTTGGCAAATATCTACAATAACAGTGACATAAAACGTTCCAGTATACAATACAATTTACGACCCTACTTTTGCGCATATTTGTTCATTTATCTGCATTGTGCTCGGCTGCTTGGGCCTGTATTTTACGTATCGTACTTGTATAGTTATCAGGGGTACATTTGAGGCATTATAGTAGGTCTCATAGGCTACTATAATGGGTCCCATAGGACAGAACGGCTCCCATAGTATAGAATGGCTCCCATAGGCAAGCATGGCAGTCAAGCTCTTTGGTTCCCCACTGCCCCCCCCCCCGGGGATGAATCTGGCACCCCCACTTCATGTGACCTCAGGAATGGGACGAGTTGAACGGGTCGCCACCTTGCTTTCTACCCTCTGACCCGTCCCTTGAAATTTTTTATCAGACTCTTGCCTGTCCTTTGGACCGCAGTCAGCATGCCCAGTATCTGTGTCCGCATGTACGGCATGTGTAATGCATTCTAATTTGCATGGACCACTGGATGAGAACCAATGACTGGTCAGAAAACTAGACTTCATGCTGAAAATGTATCCTGTAATAAAGATGGTCTCATTTTATCATTTAGGGAAAGCCAGAATCCACTTTGTATTACCACAATGAGAACTTACTCACCCTGGTCAACAATCTGTTTGGGGCTGGAATGGAGACGACCTCCACCACTCTGCGATGGGGCCTCCTGCTAATGATGAAATATCCGGAAATCCAAAGTAAGACTTGGGAATGAATGTGATTCTAGCTTTAAAGATGACTCTGCCTGTGGTACGGTGTAGTTGCCTCAGCTTATATCGGTTTACGTCAATGAAACAGCCGATAGTTAACTTAAGATTGTCAGCATCATTTTAATAGTAAAAATGTAAATCCCAGAATAGGTACAATGGGGCGTAGGCGTAAGATCAGCTGAAAAGCCGATCTATGCATGCACCGGGCAGATGTTGCTCGGCGTAACTACGGCAACGCCCGATCGTGGATCGAGCATCCGTAGCATCAGCATAGTAATGCTGGAGGGGTGTCCCCCAGCGATATTACTCTGAGGTTAGTGCAGAGAGGCGGGGGGAGGGAGGGTAATGAGGCTGGGAGGGCGGCGTTATCCCAGGGTATTTACACTCCCTTACGCTGGCTGAAGTTAGAGTAGCCTTTAGCCGGTGTAAGGGAGTGTAAATACGAGGGGGAGTGTCAGGGGGAGGCCCACAATGTAACGCTGAGTGTTAGTACGCTCATTGCTACATCGTAGGTCTGGATCAGGCCCAATGTGTCTTCTTACACAAGCTACCCATTCTGGTTAGGGTTCCGCTGTAGGACAGGGAAGGTTAGGTTTAGGCTACAGGGAGGGGAGTGTTAGGGATAGGCTGCGGGATGCCGATGGATAGGGTTAGGGTCGGTGGGATGACAATGTTTAAGGTTAGAGTTAGGCTGCAAAGAGGGATGGGTTAAGGTTAGGGTTAGGTTGCAGGAAGGGGATAATTAGGGTTAGGGTCAAGAATACTTACCTGTTGCCATTGTAATTTTCGCATGCAGTGCCTTCACGGGAACAATGTCTAGCGGCAGACTGCTGAAAAGTGACGGCATTTTGCGCTTCATTGATGCAAAGTGATCTCTCTAATAACAGATCATCAAAGTGGGGAACGGTACCCATGTGGTAGCATTGTACCAGTCCATTTTATGTATGTTTCCTGTGTATGTATAACCTCTGAATGATTACCTCATGGTGGTTTTGTTTTCATGTCATAAACGTCTTTCCTTTCTAACCCAATAGAAAAAGTACAAAGTGAAATAGAAAGAGTGATTGGATCGGCTCAACCCCAAACAGATCACAGGAAACTAATGCCGTACACTGACGCCGTCATCCATGAGATTCAGCGTTTTGGTGATATTGTGCCAGGGAATCTCCCACATGCTGCTTCCAAGGACATCACATTCAGAGGCTACTTTATCCCAAAGGTGAGCAGAGTCACACAGCTTCTTGTTCTCGTTGCTTCTTTGTTAGTGGGAATTGGTGCCATATACAGGCTCGTTGCTACCACCAGGCGAGTTAAGGCAGCTGCCTAGGGTACCAGGCCTGGGGGGGAATGAATTGAAGTGCTCATAGACCCTAACAATGGCGGACACTGCAGGACACAGAGGTTTTAAAGCTTTGCCTAGGGCATACAGAAACTTAGCACTGCTCCTAGTTATATATTTAGAAAGCTAGATTTACAGTAGCAAATGTTTATCTAACGCATTCTTAGAGTGACTATTTATCTTTCTTATATTGCCGATACCCCCTGTTTCTCATTCCCACCATAAGGGCAGTGAAGATGTATTGATGTGAAATGCAAAGTGCTACTTGTCCTGATTTCATAGAACCACATTCAATCTTGTGATCGTGCCAGCGGTTTACAACAATGTTATGTTCAAAGGTGGTCAAGTGGTTTAGTTTTACAAAGTACAGTAAATAAGTAAGTCCAACCAATAAATCCAGATTTATGATTGGTGATAGAGATGGAAGAATCGGAAATTCTCTGGAAGATTCCATCTGTTGTAATTCTGCGAGCAATAACAGTGGTCTCCTGTGTTGTAATGAGAACCTGGGAAGAGAATGTTTTGTTGTAAAGGAGGATTTTGCTAATTTGTTATTAAATAAACATGTTATACCCCCAGGGAACTGTCATTCTGCCCATACTGTCCTCTGCTCTGAGAGATAAAGACTACTTTGAGAAGCCAGAAGAGTTTTATCCAGAACATTTCCTCGACTCCGAAGGGAAATTCAAGAAGAATGAAGCTTTCATTCCCTTCTCATTAGGTAACATTCATTCCCTTCTCATTAGGTAACATTCATTCCCTTCTCATTAGGTAACATTCATTCCCTTCTCATTAGGTAACAATAATTCCCTTCTCATTAGGTATCACTCATTCCCTTCTCATTAGGTAACATTCATTCCCTTCTCATTAGGTAACATTCATTCCCTTCTCATTAGGTAGCATTCATTCCCTTCTCATTAGATAACATTGATTTCCTTCTCATTAGGTAACATTCATTCCCTTCTCATTAGGTAACATTCATTCCCTTCTCATTAGATAACATTCCCTTCTCATTAGGTAACATTTATTCCCTTCTCATTAGGTAACATTTATTCCCTTCTCATTAGGTAACATTCATTCCCTTCTCATTAGATAACATTAATTTCCTTCTCATTAGGTAACATTCATTCCCTTCTCATTAGGTAACATTCATTCCCTTCTCATTAGGTAACATTCATTCCCTTCTCATTAGATAACATTCCCTTCTCATTAGGTAACATTCATTCTGATCACATTTGCTGTTTTTAGCAGTCATAAAAGATGGACAATATTAACATTTTATGTAAGATATGAAAGTGAAATAATCTATGATCAATATATTTGACAGTTTATATATCTATAGTAACCTTTCTTTAGGATGTGATAATGTCTTACTAAACATATATATGTGTGACATAGTAAACCATTTATGTATGGTCATTTCACCATATCCACCAGAATGGCAGATCAGGGATGGAAATAGACAGACTTTGGCCACATAGAAAGGAGTTGTGGACGGCTTCCATACTCCCCCTCCTCTCTGGGCCCTGTAGCAGTTGCCATCCTTGCTCACACGGTCACTGTGGTACTTATAGCATTAGTAAGGACAGCAAGTGCACAGTAATGACCAATACTGGATTTTTATCATGTATTAAGGTAATATTATTAATAAGGCCAGATGCTAAGTTGTGATTTTCGCATAATTTCTAAGCATTTGTGACCTATACGATCTATATCGCATTCACCCCATACACACACATCTGTGATACCCGTTCGGAATGCAATGCGAGCCATCCAAGCTTATGCAGAATGAGACATCTGGCAGCTTCCTGCAGAATATTGCAATCACAGACTATGCGTAACGACCATAATTCAAGGTCATTAAACTTAGGTAGACTCTTGCTAGCAGTACGAGGAAAGTGGTTAGGATGTGTTATAAGAGTTTGGTGAACATGCAGCGTATATAATATGTCTTTAGCTCTGTACTCCAGCAGGAAGCTTCTTTCAATGTCGCCCATGTTTTGTCTTATGCAGGAAAAAGAAGCTGTGCTGGAGAGAATCTCGCCAAAACCGAGCTGTTTGTGTTCTTCACAACCCTACTACAAAACTTCACTTTCCAGGCTCCACCGGGAGCTAAGCTGGATCTCACCCCTATGGTTGGAGTAACCAATGCACCATTGGCCCATGAAATCATTGCTATTCCTCGCAGTTAGACGTGTTTTAATTTTATGAGTTGTGTCAAAATATTTTTTATATTGTATATCCAAAATAAGTTTCCTGAGAAATTTGTATTATATAATTTTGTTCAACAGTCACTTTTTATGTATTTTTTTGTGTTATACAAAATCAAGATGCTGCATTCTTTACATAAAGCACATAAAAATACTAAAAAAATATAAATGTAAAAACAAACAAATAAATGAAATTCATATGTTGTAGAGTATGTGCAGTGTTATTATATTTTGTCCTTATACAACAATACATAGAGGAGTGGATTTTTTTATTTTGCTTTTTCTTTGTGCTGTTGCGCTGTTCTTTTTGTAATAAATAAATGATTACACTATGCATTTTCACTGCAAGTATTGAATGCTTAATGGGTTGATTATCTTCCTTTCCACAAATCGTTTGGGACCAGATTCACAGTGAAGAATGACTTAGGTGCGTCTGCAAACACGTTCAGCCCCACAAACCCCTCCCCGGTCTGCCTAAAGGAACTTTAGCATGCCACAGGGCTACCTTAAGTAACTGTGCGTAGTGTCCTTCTTAAGAAGGAGATTCCTTCCCTACGTCTCATTTAAATCCCTCCCTCCACCTATGGGCAACATCTCCACTTTTCCAAACCCACAGTTTAGTAAATTTGGCCCTTAGGGTCAGGCTGTCGGTAAGGGAGGGTTAGGGTTAGGGTAATGGAAGGGGAGGGTTAGGGTAAGGATTACGGTGAGGGTTGGGGTTAAATTTATACTTGCCATTCGAGCCAGCATCTTCTTTCTTGGGGTGTGGATTGCTTTGACTTTGCAAGGCAAAAGCAATCGATTTCTCAGCCAATTTGGAACTGACTGTGAGAGAACGACTTTCCAAAAAGGGCCATTCGCAACGACCCCCACTCCCACTGGCTATACTGTATAAAATGCTTGGAAATCCTCTTTTCTTTGATTCTGTGCAGCTTATCCTGTCTTTCATGCACATGCCTGTATTAACCTATTAATGTGTTTGAGAAACCATTCAGTTATGACACTTTGATTGGAAGAATATCTGGGAACAGCAGCTGTCAATTGTATGGGAAGTTTGGTTCAAGTCTATTTATTTCACAAACAGCATTTTCATGTGTCAGTGGCAGAACCAGTGGCGTATCTACCATGGGTGCAGAGTGTGCAGTGCACACAGGCCCCTGCAGACAAGGGGGCCACCCCTGGCACTCACCCTGCACCCTCCCAATGGAGGCTCCTTGTCCCACCTATATCTGTACACACAGTGATGGTCCCCACCAGCCTTCCGTTCCCAACAGTGCACTCTACGCATGGGCGTCATGTGGGTGCACTGCGCAGCCTCACTCTCCTCTTCTGTTTGCAGAGCGTGAGGCTGCGCAGTGCACGCACACCTGAAATCCCCACTTGACGTCCACGCGCAGTGAACTGTTGGAAACGGTAGGCTGGTGGGGACCATCACCGTGTGTATAGATATGGGGTTGGAAGGGAGAAGAGGGGTGGGGGCATCTGGGGATGGAGGCCCATCTGGGGGGTCTGCACACGGGCCCCTTCATTTCTAAAAACACCCCTGGACAGAACAGAATTAATATTTGGTGGCAGTCACTAGGATGCAATGCGTATTGTATGGTGTTAACTAGGAGGCAGTGTGCATTGTATCACAGTAACTAGGATGCTATCTGCATTCTATGGCTGTAACTAGAAAGCAGTCTGTCATATATAGCAGTAACTAGGATGCTATCTGTATTCTATGGCTATAACTAGAAAGCAGTCTGTCATATATAGCAGTAATTAGGATGCTATCTGTATTCTATGGCTGTAACTAGAAAGCAGTCTTTCATATATAGCAGTAACTAGGATGTACTTTGTATTTTTGTCATAAGTGATCTTTATTTTATAATGGTCACTAGTATGATCTCAGCATTGATAATGTCATTAGGATAATCACTGTAATCGTATGGAAATGAATAAAATATATGCTTGTCACATTGAGCTGTTGCAGAAGTCTGTGGGTGCCGCTGATGGTACACAGTATATTTGTAAGATACACTGTTACAACCATCTTCTGGTCCATGACTTTCCCTATGCAGTGAATCCCCATCACAATGGTGGTTACTTCATGCCCTAGTGAGACAATGGGCCTGATCCAGACCTACGCTCGGCCATGTTTTTATGCTTTACGTAACCGTAAAAGCGCCCATTTGTACTTACTGCGTGCGGCAGATGTTACGCAAAGATACTCTGAGTGTATGGGCCTTGAGCGTGCCAGCTACGTAACAACACTCAAAGGGGCGTGCCAACCATACGAAACCCATAATTACGCTTCGAGGGTGGGGCGAGGCATTTAAATCGTACAGTAGGGTCGTGCTAAGCGGCGTTACTACGCAAGGAGCCTACGGACGCCCTTGGTTATGCTCAGAAAAGTTAGGGTAGGGTTTGGTCGGCATAAGACGGCTCAAATACGGACGCCCGAGGGGAGTTCCTAAGGCATGCTGCGTATGCTATGTATGCTGGCGTTAATACGCTATGCACAAGGGCATTTCATGAGCGTGGGTCTGGATCAGGCCCAATGACAGTAGTTTTGCATTATTTTACACTGTGCAGATAAGAAGTGCACATAATACATAATACATTATACAGCTTATTCAGAGTGCAGCACACAGCTATAACTGGAGTTTACAGGGGTGTGAAGGAATGGATAAATTTACCTAATAATCCAGAAATAAGACCAATACAGGGTCAAGACACTACATGAGGCCTGGCCAGGTGATGTGAAACTACATGTCCCAGCATGATCATACACATAGCTGATAGCTGCCAAAACATGGTGGAACCTGTAGTTTCACATCACCTGGAGAGTCTTCTATACATTCTTTATGAGAACAGTGAAGCTTAAATCAGGTATAGCATAAAATGTAAATACTGTGTGTGTATATATATATATATATTTTGTATTTGGTGATGGATAAAAGTGCCTTTGCACAGTGTTCTATGAGGAAGTCCGTAAGCGGTCCGCATCACCGCTGGATGAAACGCGTAGGGTCGTGGCTTTATCGATCCATAGAGACTATTTCTATTAAAGACTTGATGTTATCCGTTTATCCTCCACACCGGATAACTTGTGAGAGGCCCTAATCTGTTGCTGAGACACAGAGTGGCCAGCTGACGGGAGAGCTGCATAGCGGAGGAGACGGAACATCTGACAGCGAAGAACTTTTAGTATTCAATGCTGTTTTTTATCTGCTATCTGGTATGCAAATTTAAGTTGTGTTTCAGTAAAACTGAGTGTGTATTTAGCAATATCACGCTATGGGCTTTTCTATTTTATCTTTGTTGATCTAAAAGCCTGAGATGAAAGTACATACCCCTGGTCCTTTGAGTGTCTGAATATTCTCAGTGTCTGGTATGTATACATATATATATGTATGCGTGACTTGCGTCGTTTCACTTTTCTTATGCTTATTCTTATTTCCTATTCTTAAAGTATACATATATGTGTACCAGATACTGAGAATATTCAGTAGTGTCTGGTACGCATATTTATATTTATACTTTAACCACATAGTGGTGTCCCCATATCTTATATTCAACACTCCTGGTTTATGGTATTTTTTCATCTAAGATGCTGCTATTGCAAAGCTTTCTGGTAAGCTAGATCTTAGCCCATTAGCAAATCATTAAAACTTTGTTTACTTACCATTTAACAGCTGCTGACTTCTTGTAGAGATCAGACAATGGAGCTGAAAAACTCCATTCAATTCAAAGGATGAGTCATACACTCTCTTTGTAAGACACTGAATGGGTGATGTCAGTTCCATGGTCTGACCTCTGCAGGAAGTCAGTAGATGCTAAATGGTATGCAAACAAAATTTTAATGATTTATAATGCCCCATTCAACTTTCCCCAGCAGGTTGGCCCGCCATGTATGTCAGACTTTTCCCTGTTTTGAAAAAGGTTTAACGGGCACAACAGTGGTTATTTTATGTCAATTGTACATTTGTATTGTCATTTAACAGAGAATCCTCACAAAAAGCATAAAACAAAAACTCATTAAGTCATTATCAATAACAGTGTACTAATCCTTCACTTGCATCTGGATGACCAGGGAATCCAGGGATCAGAATAGAGATTAAACATAGGCATAGGTTATACAGGAATGACTAGGGAATCTAGACAGAAGGACAAAGATTACCAGCCAGGGCAGGCAGCTAGTATATCTTATTAGTATTTAGCAGTAAAGCATGGAAGGGTCAGTGCCCAGCAAAGAATGATAGAAGGGATGACTGGTAGAAACAGAGGTTGTTACTCAGAAAAGCAGAAGTCAGGTCAATATCCAAAAAGCAGACAGATAAGAATGTAGTATAAACCACATGCTAGCTGTAACAATCACCAGCAAGACAGAAAGGGCTGCCTGCAATATAAAGGGCAGAGAGCCAATCAGATCATTGCTCCTGAGTCCTGCCTTCACTGTAACCATGTGATCATGATGCACAGATTAGATAGTTAATCAGGGGTTGTCCTGACACTAGAGCATATGCAGGTGAATAACTCACTGGGTTCCATCCAACAATTAACGCGCAAATCGGCATGCAGCCATAAATGAGTTGGATAAAGTGGAGCGAATTGCGCACACAGCGTTGCCTTTGGATTGCAAGAATTTACAACATGTAACGTACAACCAAACAACAGCTAAGCGCAACACAGCCACTTGTCATAATACACTGTCTAAGTGCAGGGTAATGCAGTGTAATGCTGACT
This sequence comes from Limnodynastes dumerilii, assembly GCA_011038615.1. Lineage (NCBI taxonomy): Eukaryota > Metazoa > Chordata > Amphibia > Anura > Limnodynastidae > Limnodynastes > Limnodynastes dumerilii. The sequence continues at coordinate 9,255 of WWET01012375.1, forward strand.
GTAACTGCGAGTTCTCATTATTGCCAGCGCCTCTGTCTGAGTTTAAATGTCACAAAATAATTGCAAATAATATATATGTATGCAGAAATAAATCATACAGTTCAAGGAAATGTCATATTTTCATCTATACAGTATTTGCTTTATTATGTTACAGTTTTGCATGTTGCCTGTTGCACGTCCTGGGATATTGCTGTCTTTATGTGATAAGATTATTGAGAGCTCGGCAGAAATACAGCCGTGTCAGCATTAGAGGGAGGAGGCGTTAGAGGTCTATTCACTGAGAGGAGGAAAGAGAATGTGACAGCAACAGGAGAAAGGTGACTCAAGTTTAATCACTATTGCAGAGGTGAAGCAAGTTTATCCTGTACTGGAGAGGTGAAGCCAGTTTAATCTGTATTGGAGAGGTGAAGTCAGTTTAATCTGTATTGCAGAGGTGAAGCCAGTTTAATCTGTATTGGAGAGGTGAAGCCAGTTTAATCTGTATTGCAGAGGTGAAGCCAGTTTAATCTGTATTGCAGAGGTGAAGCCAGTTTAATCTGTATTGGAGAGGTGAAGCCATTTTAATCTGTATTGGAGAGGTGAAGCCAGTTTAATCTGTATTGGAGAGGTAAAGCAAGTTTAATCTGTATTGGAGAGGTGAAGCAAGTTTAACCTGTACTGGAGAGGTGAAGCCAGTTTAACCTGTACTGGAGAGGTGAAACCAGTTTAATTGGTATAGGAGAAGTGAAGCTACTTTAATCTGTATTGGAGAGGTGAAGTCAATTTAATTGGTATTGGAGAAGTGAAGCCAGTTTAATCTGTACCAGAGAGGGGAAGTCAGTTTGATCTGTATTGGAAAACTGAAGTCAGTTTAATCGGTTTAGGAGAAGGTAAGCTAGATCTTGGCCCATTAGCAAATCATTATAACTTTTTTTACTTATGATTTAACAGCTGCTGACTTCTTGCAGAAATAAGACAATGGAGCTGAAATCCTCCATTCAATTTGTTTTTTTTTAGAAGAAGCTTTTTTGATTTAGGAGAAGGGAAGCTAGATCTTTCCCCATTAGCAAATCATTATAACATTGTTTACTTACCATTTTAATTTGTATTGGAGAGGTGAAGCCAATTTAATCTGTATTGAAAAGGTGATGTCAGTTTAATTGGTATAGGAGAAGTAAAACCAGTTTAATCGGTATTGGAGAGGTGAAGTCAATTTAATCTGTATTGGTGAGGTGAAAACAGTTTAACTGGTATAGAAGAAGTGAAGCCAGTTTAATCTATATTGGAGAGGTGAAGTCAGTTTAATCGGTATAGGAAAAGTGAAGCCAGTTTAATCTGTATTGGAGAGGTGAATTCAGTTTATTCTGTATTGGAGAGGTGAAGTCAGTTTAATCTGTATTGGAGAGATGAAGTCAGATTAATCTGTCTTGGAGAGGTGAAGTCAGTTTAATCTGTATTGAAGAGGTGAAGTCAGTTTAATCTGTATTGGAGAGGTGAAGTCAGATTAATCTGTATTGGAGATTTAAAGCCAGTTTTCTTGCTGGAAGTTAAGTAAAGGTGAATTATGTGTCTCTTATATGTACATTAAACGTATACAGGTGGTTTTATTTCTAAATATAAAAAGGACAAAAACAAAATGCTTAGAACCACAACATGCACAATAAACCAATTGCATTACATTGCAAAATACATAAAAACAAATCATAGAAGTGTGATAAAGTGCTAATGATGTCCTCTACACAGACGTGATGACAATTAGAGAAGTGTATTAGCAGGGATAGAACCATAAGTGACCCTAACATGAGGAATGAAAAACACTTCATAGTGGTGAAAACAGACAAGAGAGAAACCGAGCTAATGGAAAAGGTCATTGAAGTGCGGGAAGACATTACAGGACAGAGGACAATGAGCTGAAGGAGAATTAATGAAAAATTAAATAAATTGTTGACCACAGGTCAAACCTGATTGCCACCTCTGCTATCATAGGACCTCACCCTTCACCATCTCCCTAGCTATATAAGTCACACCCAAACACAGAGTCTTTTAATCTAACTTCAATCTTTTATTTAACTTCTCAGAAGTCACCTTATTGTCCAAACCCCACATGATACCAATCCCGACTGCTCTACCAGATACTGTCCCATTCCCACTATAGTTGCAAATATGTCTCTGCATTCTATGTTACAGATAAAATGGTAT
>WWET01012377.1:0-11425 GCA_011038615.1 Limnodynastes dumerilii
CGTATGGCAAACGTAGTTCTGGATCTACCCCTTAGTTAGTAAAACACACCTGAGTCTTGTCTCAGTTCATGATAAAGGGCTCAATTTTGCCAGAAAAACGCTGCCAACTGCTGCATTCACTACATCTGGAGAAAACGGATGTGGCTTCTGTTCAGGAAACCCACTTGAAAAAGGGTGCTGCACCGTGCTTCTGTAATAGACACTTCCCTATTGTTTATACCAATAATGGCACCTTAACCAAAACTAAGAGAGTAGCCATTCTCTTTTCCAAAAATCTAAATTTTGTGAGTCGCTTCCATTGGGTGATGGTCGTGGTCTGCTGGTTAAGGGCCTCATTTTTAACCATATGTTCACATTTGTCAATTTGTACTCCCCTAATCAACATAGAAACATAGAAAGGACAAGTATCCTTCTTACTGGACACTGGACCCTCATTTAGGTTCTTCTTCAGGAGCTCACGTGCTTCTGCCAAATTGACAAGTAAAGTAAGGAGGACCCTCCAGGGTCATCAGCTGATGGACACTTGGCGCACACTTCACCCAACAGATAGGGACTACTCTTTCTACTCCCACCCCAGGCAAAGTTATTCCAGGATTGACTACTTCCTGATCAGTCATAGATCTCTTCACTTTTTGTCCACTGCCTTAATTGGCCAAATCAGCTGGTCTGTCCACGCCGCCATCTATGTCACTATTAAACTGAATGCCCAGTTCCGAGATCGTGGACCTGGTGCTTTAATGAATCTCTGCTCCAGGACGTATACTGCCGGGCTCAACAGTCCTTTGTAAGATACAATATTTAGAGATCCAACACAGATCTAGTCAGGACAATATTCTCAATACCCCTCTGGCAGATGCATGAAAGGAGTTAGGTTTTTAAATGAAAGGTACAAACTCGCTCTTCACAGCTGTAGATACAGACATTTCAGGTGGGGTAATAAGACGGGTAGAGTGTTAGCTAGAGCCCTCAGAGAACAAAGATCCCGATCATATATACAGAAAATTGAGACCTTTGAGGGGCACCTGGTCCAGGAGAATGGGGAGATGGCTGCTGCACATAGCTAATGCATCCAGAGCAGTTATTCCTTGCCGCTGGCGCTTTTCCAACCCTCCTACTATAAAAAATTGGTTTAATCGCATTGATTTTTATGAATCGATGGACGATATATTCAGCTCTGCTGCTGACAAATTCACAACCTTTGTAGCTACGTGGTTCCCCTGGCTAGACTTCAAGGCCACCCCGGCTTATCTCCATTTCCTTCACCCAAGATCTGTGCCTAATGGATCATAGTATTATATTCTCCCCACTTCACAGCTAATCTAATCATATTCAAAAGAAGTCTTTACTGATGGTAAACCCTGATAGTTAGGAGGATAACCCCCATCCCTCTCTCCACCCTCCTATCCCTCTCTATCTTCCTCCTGTATCCCTTTTACTCTCCTCTCTTTCTCTTTTCTTTTTTTTCTTTTCTCTTTTTTCTCTTATTGTCTCTTTCCTTGTTTCTTTTTGGGCTGTTATTAGTAGTCAGTATTCTTTATATATCCATTGTTTGTATAACGCAATTCTTGAAACTAAAGTATTAATGCTAAAGTATGTAGTTGGCACTGTATTCAGGTTTCCAACATGTAACTGTATGTCTCTCGGTGCCTTTATCTATATGTAAATTGTACACACTTGAAGTGCTATAAATAAAGAATTTACAAAAAATAAAGATTGTGGCCCGTATTCAGACCACTCTTTAAGACCGTATTTACGCAATCTACGTAACGAAAAGATACGTAGATTACGTAATAAAATGACTACACATGCGCAGTGTCCAATTTCTGTAAACACCGGACATATATATGCAATATGTCTGGTGGTCTGAACACGGGCCTGTATTACTATATAATGTCTACCTGTGTCTTTCATATTCACAAAACCCTGGATGGTGATCGTGCAGAGGATGGGGTAGATCCAGAACAACGTTTGCCGTACGTGTATTCTTATAGCGTATTTTTGTGTGCGTAAATTCGCTACGCTCCCCTCGGCACACCCCTTGCACGGACGTATTTTGTGAAAATACGCAACCCAAACCCTACCTTAACTTTTTCAAACGTAGCCACATACGTCCGCTAACGGACGTACAGACTACGCGAACGTACGCAGCTTAGCACGCCCATACTGTACACTTAAAATCCCCCCCCCCCGCCTCCTTCACGTAAATCACACGTATTGTTGACCAACGTTACACGCCCACACGTAAGTATTTACGTTAACCATACGTGAATTTCTCTTACGTTCAGAAATACGCTACGCCAATATGCGTATTTTCTCTTGTGCGCATGCGCAGTGCGTACTTTTCTGCGAATTTACGTCTCCGCCACGCGTAAATTCGCAGAAATACGTAGTTCTGGATCTGCCCCGATGTTATTAGATATTATCCTTTACCATTGAGTGCAATTTCATCCCTTTATTATATAATTAAAAAGCACATAGATCCAGAGACATATATATATATATATACACACACACACATATATACACATATATATACACACACACACACATATACACATATATATACACACACACACACATATACACATATATATACACACACACACACACATATACACATATATATACACACACACACACACATATATATATACACACATTAACACATTAGATGTACTCCAGTGTCAGCTATGCCTAAACCTATTGTGATAAAGACATCGGGCCGTATGCAGAGCTCCGGTTTTAAAGACCGCGTATACGCAATCTACGTTGCAACAAGTAACGTAGATTATGTTACAGAATTACTGCGCATGCGCTGTATAATATATCGAAGAACTCCGGCTCTGCATACGGCCCAGCATATCTCCACAGGAGAGTAATGTGTAGTGTGACAGAGACAGCATATCCCCATCATGGGAGTAATGTGGAGTGTGATAGAGACAGCATATCCCCATCATGAGAGTAATGTGGAGTGTGACAGAAACAGTATATCTCCACATGAGAGTAATGTGGAGTGTGACAGAGACAGCATATCTCCACATGGGAGTAATGTGTAGTGTGACAGAGACAGCATATCTCCACAAGGGAGTAATGTGTAGTGTGATAGAGACAGCATATCCCCACATGGGAGTAATGTGTAGTGTGATGGAGACAGCATATCCCCACAGGGGAGTAATGTGGAGTGTGACAGAGACAGCATATCCCCATCATGAGAGTAATGTGGAGTGTGACAGAGACAGTATATCTCCACATGGGAGTAATGTGTAGTGTGATAGAGACAGCATATCCCCACATGGGAGTAATGTGGAGTGTGACAGAGACAGCGTATCTCCACAGGGGAGTAATGTGTAGTGTGATAGAGACAGCATATCTCCACATGAGAGTAATGTGCAGTGTGACACAGACAGCATATCTCCACATGAAAGTAATGTGGAGTGTGACAGAGACAGCATATCTCCACATGGGAGTAATGTGTAGTGTGACAGAGACAGCATATCTCCACATACTAGTAATGTGGAGTGTGACAGAGACAGCGTATCTCCACATGAGAGTAATGTGGAGTGTGACAGAGACGGCGTATCTCCACATGGTAGTAATGTGGAGTGTGACAGAGACAGCATATCTCCACAGGGGAGTAATGTGTAGTGTGATAGAGACAGCATATCTCCACAGGGGAGTAATGTGGAGTGTGATAGAGACAGCGTATCTCCACAGGGGAGTAATGTGTAGTGTGATAGAGACAGCATATCCCCACATGGGAGTAATGTGGAGTGTGATAGAGACAGCATATCCCCATCATGGGAGTAATGTGGAGTGTGATAGAGACGGCATATCTCCATGTGAGAGTAATGTGGAGAATCCAGTCCAGGTTTTAGAGCTGCAGCAGGAAGACTGCTGTGGTCAGGCTTGGGCTAATCAACAGCACCTGGGCTCAGCTCATATAAGTGTTTCAGAGACAGAGGGTCAGGACTCTTGATGGTGGAATAGCTGCCCAAGTGATAGGCCGGGTGTTGGGTTAGCATAGGGACCTCTGGAGCACTTGAAGAGTCTGTGAAGTGTCTGTGAACTCTGCTGTGACATTTATATGCTGCACTGCTGTTACCTGCTATGCTGTCTGACTGCTACCAAATAAAGGAGTTTTACTTCATCTCCTCCCTGTGATGTGCATCCTTATCACAGTATTCATCATCTCCCCCTCTCAATTCATCATCTCTCCATTCTCATCACCCCTCCCCCTCCATGCAGTGGGTATCCTGAAGAAGTGCTGTATCCGGGCGGTTTTTCTTAAAGTTAGTGGTGATTTTCTACGCTTGAGCGGAATGTACCGGCCTCCAGTGTTCCAGGAGATACCCTGAGAGACATGTGAGTGTGTGTTGTAGATGGATCATGTGATGATGGCGGCGCAGTCATCCTGCCCCAATGTTTCTCCGCGATGTCATAGCGAGATGAGGTTCGGGGGGGGTTCTCCTTGCGGCTCTCCACAGAACGATACGATGTCCTTACGGCCACGCGGCGCACGTCCTCCCCTCCCCTGAATAAAAGCAAGAGATACAGAAGAAGGTTATTGATGTGACGCTGTCTTGGCGAGTAACAACGCAATCACAAACAACGACAACATAACACAAAACACAAACAATGAAGTCTTACTGGGCCCCATTAACCTTTAAGGGACACACCAGAAAATAAAGACAGTAGGACTGTTGTAGGAAAGGGCCCCTGAAGGGCCCAGGAAAACATGGGGCAGGGGAGGAGGTTTCAAAGAAGAAACAAAGCTAACTTTTTATGATAATCTTATCAAGCAGCAAATATCATTAGATGGGTCACCCCAGCGTCTGAGTATCCTTCTCTTACTGATCGGCCCATTGTGGTTGGGTTGATTTGCATTAGAGCAGCTCCGCGCCTGAGCAGGGTCAGGGGAAAACACCGGCTGACCATTTGCCGTTACCCTCAGCTTTGCAGGTTAAAGTGAGGCGAAACGCGTTTTCTTAAGAGTGAAGCAAGCGACAAACCTCAGAAAAAGCTTCCGGCTTCTGTGACTCCTCCGCTGAATATCCTGAAAGACTGACATTTTTCACCCTTCCACCTGTAGGTCCCGCTTCTGCCTATAAGCAGACAATATTCTTTCTTTATCACAGAAGTCTAAGAATTGTCCAATGACTGGTCTGGAACCCTTACGCTGATCTGGTCTATCCGGCCCCAGGCGATGGGCTCTCTCTATTTGAGGTACAGTGTTGGGATCAAAAGTGTCCAGAGCCTGTGGGATGGATTTACAGAGATATTCTGATAGGTCCAGGCCCTTTACTGATTCTGGGAGACCGACAAATGGCAGATGGTTACAACGTAAGCGGCTCTCCGGATCCTCAGCCTTATTTGTTAGAGCTTGGATAGTCTGTGACTGAATGGAACCTGTGGCCTGGACAGAAGTAACATTATCTCCTGTGTCTCTCACCCCCTGTTCTACAATGATAAGCGGGAAGAGTTTGGATCAGTCTCTGCCGGTGCCGGATCTAGACGGAGATTCTCAAATATCTTATCCAATTCAGGCATAATTCATCTAGAAATGTCTCCAGCATTTTCCTGTGCAGTGGGGATATGAGTCCATGAGGACCATAGGAGAGGTTGTCTTGTGAATGATCATATAAAGGAGGTGAAGGGGGGGTCTGTGTACTTGAGGCAGAGCGATGATTCCCCATTCTGGTATTTGGGAGGGGGAGACTGAGAAGAAATCGCTGACCTATCAGGAGATCTGCCCATGCCAGGACAGCGGAATAACGCAGAAAGATCCAATAAGGTTTTAGCAATTGGTGGAGTTAAGATTCATGAGATATTGAGGTCAGTTACCTGCAATCTTCCCCAGGGTTGTATGGGATGACATGATAATTAGTATTATGTTACTTACAATCAAAAGAGGTTAAAAAACGCAACAATTTGGATGTTTAAGATCCAGCTCAGAGCAATCCCACTAACGCATTGTAATAACACAAAGGAGAACAATTAGTAGGAAAGAAACCCCCTAGATGACAATGTCAGTGAGTTATTACACTATACCGCGCACAAGACAATATTGCTCTAACCACTAAACACAAGCTAAAGAACAGAGAGAGAAATAGCTGAGAGCAGCAGTAACAGTAACGTGCGCTTGTAGCTGTGTTGATGGAGTTTGTTGAAGTTGTCACAGATATGTACATATAATACTCAGTGATAGTTATGAATGACACTGTAGACTGTGCATAGGAAGAAAGATCAGCATCAGATACATGTTCAGCGTGAACACGGAATATACACGTTACAGTTCCTGGTACACAGCAAACACTGGATGAGAAGATCTATCTGTAGATTCCGGGCAGTCCGCAGTGTACCTCCAGCAAACAGCAAAAGGGGATGAGTCCTCCTGGTGTATGTTACTGTATTGATGCTGGTGACGGTCTGCAGGGGTCGTCTCTGATTAGGGAATAAATCACTTCCACAGATGGAACAAAAGGGGGAAATATTTAGAAAGGAAAAAGTATAAGAGGAAGCAAAGAGAGGAAAGGAAGAGCAAAGAACAGAAGGGATAAGGAAGAAGAATATATAGAGGGTCCGCGGTGCTGCCGGAGATAGCGATGTCGGTCAGGCTGGATAATGGCAGACACTCAGTGTAAGGAAATCTCATTCCCAGGACCCGCGGGTCCCAGCTGTATCGCTGTATTGGTAAGTGGAGACTTTTATCGCTATACTCTGGGTAAATATAGCAAGAAGCACAACGCGCCCTCCGGACAAAATGGCCGACAAGCAAGGCCCAGAGTGAGAAATGATATATGAGGGCAGTAGATGTCACCGCTTCCACAGGGCAAAGTCTTCCTCCATAGATGACAGGTGATGAGGTTTATCTGCGGCTCCAGGGGGTTCCAGCATCTGCCGACATTACACTTTTCATGCATCCACCAAGTTTCCCAGTCACAATTGCCTGTTCTCCTCCCCGGGAGCCAGATAGATAGTATCCAGCCAGGCTCCAATCTCAGGAACAGGGGTCTCTCATAGGATCAATGCAGCAGCGTGTGACTGGAAACTCCGTCAGGCATGTAACCCAGCTGCTATGTCCAGGCTGCCTACGCCATGCACTGTCCACAGGCGCCACACCACAAAATGGCGGACTTCACCTGCTCAGTCCTGGTTATGTTTTTTATTTGAAAAAAATTGCAACATAACATCTTAAACAAAAGAAAGTAAACATTAATCTCCATGTATAAAATAAAATTGGCACTTCACAGAAGGCACAAATAATTTCTCCCATAGGGAGAATGTCCATATGCTTCACAGAAGATAGAATATAAATAATAAAAAAACATTAAATCATAAATATAAATCATATATGGAGAGGATTCTTAATTCTTCAAACTAAACCTACCCACAAGCAAAGAAGAAGTAAAAATGGTCCTTTAGCTGTATGTAAGCCAATGTCCAGGCTGCCTACGCCATGCACTGTCCACAGGCGCAACACCACAAAATGGCGGACCACGTGGTGCTCCTTCAGTCCTAGAGGATACTGAATGCCGCGGTGCTGACTTCCTCCAAGTGCACTCACAGGTCAGTGGTCACAGGCTTGCACAGATCCACAAGAGGCCAGAGGAGCAGTCTAGAAGCAGCAGCAGAACAAATTCAGGCGCAACGCCAAGCGTGGCAGGTGTGGCCTAGGTGTGACACTCAGACCAGACTCCGGGACGTTCAGCCACCACCGGCCCAACAGTGGGGACACCACATGGGATTTGGGACTGGGATATATGTAAGTTCTACATTTGTTTAAAATATATAAATATTTAATAAGACAAAAAAAAAAGAATAAAAAAAAAAAAAAAGAAGAGAAAAGGGTTAAAACTCACCTGACCGGGCGACGTGTCTGCTGCAGATGCCGTTCCCGACATGAAGACCCTGCACACAGTATTTTTTATGCCAGGGCTTAGAGAGTCACTGAGCATGTGCAGAGCTTCAACGGGACTTCATTCCTATGAAGAGATCCGGCGATGTCTGTGAAACGCTCGCAGAGCATCGCGGGACCTCGCCGGAGGGGGAGTATCAGTAAATTGTGTGAATGTTCTGCCAGGCTCGCTGAGAAGATAAGTCAGCCCGGAGCAGCTTCATCCACAGAGACACATAATTCTATGTAAATACAGCCCTTCGTCTTGTAACAGATAAAAGTTCCTTGTGGAGGATTAATAAATCGCCAGAAGAAATGCAAATGGTGGAATGCAGGGTGGTAAATATTCTATGCACACAAAGGATCCAAAGAGAGGTCTCACTCTTACCCCCTGACAAGAGATACCAGATTGTGAAATAGAAGCTAAATTATAAGTCTCCCTCCTAAAGTCAACGCTCCACATGACCCCTGGGCTCCGGGACTATATAGTTGATAGGAGGAACCCGGGGAGACGCCACGGCACAGAGATCTGCAGATTTTACCTCTTACATGTAAGCTTGATTATGGGGGTGTTCTTTGTAATATGTTATGAAATGTACTTTACTAATACAGACGCTTGTAAATTTATGATTGTTTATATACAATGTTTTTTCTTCTTTAGAAGGTGCTGTGACACTTACACTAGCGCAGAACTTGTTCTTCTTAGTTTATATGATTTTGGACTAGCGATGCTGAAGTGCAGGGCTCTTGCTAGTGTGCACACCTAGTTATTCAGCTACACAGCGCTTTATCAGCTGCTGCTCTCTGCAATCACCAGCAGGGGGCACAGCTCCTGTCAGAAGTGAAACTAAAGAGACCCGGAGACAAGACAGTGGGAAGGAGCCTGTGTGACCCTGCAGCTGCACCAGGTAAGGAGCATGGAAGTGTGACTGGAGGGTATAAAGTGCTCACAGTGGTGAATCTTGTGCAGAGGAATGATAAACAATATATATAAAATATATAAAGAGTGGTATCACTCCTATTAACAGCACTTTCCACTTATTATAGTTACTTAGTATATTTTAATAATGCTCCAGAAGCGAGTTATCTGGGTAACAGGGAGCTCAGACACGCCCACTTTCCCAGACACGCCCACTGGGTAGTACAAGACACACCCCCTCCACCAGGCTGCAAAATTTTGTCCCTCTTTCAAATTCTTAAATGTTGGGAAGTGTAGTGACACTGCTGTGTGACTGATCACTGTTACCATATACCCTTTCTCTCCATAGTAATATCTGCTCAGTCCTGGTTATGTTTTTTATTTGAAAAAAATTGCAACATAACATCTTAAAGAAAAGAAAGTAAACTTAAACATTAATCTCCATGTATAAAATAAAATTGTCACTTCACAGAAGGCACGAATAATTTCTCCCATAGGGAGAATGTCCATATGCTTCACAGAAGATAGAATATAAATAATAAAAAAAACATTAAATCATAAATATAAATCATATATGGAGAGGATTCTTAATTCTTCAAACTAAACCTACCCACAAGCAAAGAAGAAGTAAAAGGGGTCCTTTAGCTGTATGTAAGCCACAACACTAAAAATAACATTCCACGCAAAAACAAAATCTAGAGGGATGGACAGAGTAAAAAAGTCACAGATGGAGAAGTTTCCAGACTTCAGCTACCCACTAAGGGGGTTTCAGGTTGCACCAGAGCCTGGCCCACCTGAGAGCATCCATCCTCCGCCGCTCCATATCCCGAATTTTACCCACCTCGTGTAGAATGTCACCCACCACCATCTCGCCAGGGAGGACTTTCTGTTGTATGGACACCTGACACCGTGCGTTCCACGTGAAGTATCTAACAACTACACTAACTAGGAAAAGTGTGACCAAATCAAATTGCTTCCGCCTCCTGTGTGCTCCATAGACCCACTCAGGGTAACTAAGACCCGAAAGGCATAGAAGACCCAAGACACCTGAAACTCTACGATAAACTTCTATGTTAAAGATAATAGAAAGAATTAGACTCGAGCTAGGCGGGTTGTTTAGACAATATAATTAGGTTAATTTCAGAGCGCTTACCACCGAGCAGACACTGCCAGTCTGCTAAATACAAATACAAACAAGGAGGAGGGAGCGCTAGAAGTAACCATATAAGAGTCTCGACAGGTAATCAATTATAAAAATGTATTAATCAAATAACATCAATAAAATAATGGTAAAAAGGTATATGCAACTCTATGACAAGCAATTAGATGAATATAAGCACAATACTCTTGAGAATATTCGTACAGTGTCCTGGGACAGCCACCTATATGTGAGGTTATATTGTTGACAAAGTTTCAGTCCCAGCATATAAGACTCTATGCAGCTTGTAAGACTTGTATAGGCACTTAATGAAAAGACATCAGTGGAAAATGGTAATTTGACTTTAATTGGGTAGAGAAAAGGAACTGCGTCCAGTGTTCTTGCCCACTGTGTCTCCAATCTGGCCCAGCAACACGGAACTTACAGACTCTGAGAGTGGATTAACAGAGTAGGCACTTTACTCATGTGTCCCTCCTGTATAGAGGTCACAAGCAGGAGGGGGTAAGAGCGTGACCGTAGTTGGTAGTGGTCCCGTTTGTCAAGGCTTATGTATCCACCGCCAGCGAGCTGTCTCTGAGCTTCGGCACTCACACTGAAAACACACGGCTGGTGTGTTTACACAGCGTTGCCGGCTGGGTGCCGGGAGGCGTGTCAGCCAAAAAGTGATCGGAACCTTGAATTGCTTCTGCAAGTCCCAATACTGGCTGATATATAGAGTGTGGCGTATTAGTGTCATAGGTTGCCCCTTGACGCGTTTCTCCGTCGTAACAGACAGTCAAAATCAGCAGAGCACAAGGCATGCACCTGCTGGCCACACCCTGCAACCACAACAACAGGCTTGGCTACCACTGCATTAGAAACCACATTAGTAGCAGGTAAAGACTTTGCATTGTTATTAATAGCAATAAAACTTTTTCCAAAACTTTGTGTCTCAAGTTTATCAGTCATGTTATCATTAACCATTTGCTTTCTATTAGGATGACTGCAGGAGGGGAACAGGGTACAGACTTATGCATATCTTTACTATGCACTGCACCTGCCCCCTCTACTGCATTTTCACCCACACATACACAAATATCAGCCTTATTAGACATGTTCATGTTTTCACACACATCTTTCTCCAGAACTTTAATTTGGGAAAGAAGGCTCGAGAAGGAGAGAGTTAAAAAATTTAACAGGGAGCAAATTAAACTCCCGGTGTGGGCGGATGGTTACTGGTGACACTCACCTCTAAAATTGGTGATTGGGCTCAGTCAGGATAGTAGGGAGGAGCCTTGGGAGGGGAGTATTTAACCCCTCCTAACTTGGGGATCAGCCTTATTTTCTCCTGGTTTTTCACCCACCCTCCCTCCAATTTTTGTTCGTGCGCAAGATGGTTAGTGGAATATTGGTTGGTTGGCAGAAAGCAGGCATAGATTAGAGGTGGTTTGGTTAGTTTATATATACATGGTTA
>WWET01012385.1:0-11400 GCA_011038615.1 Limnodynastes dumerilii
AGCAAAGCATGCAAATAGCCCTTAGCATGCAGTTGCATGTAGTACTATAAGGCACTGCATGTCCATGTTTAGCAGGGCATGCTGTGCCTCATAGTACCATAAACTGCAGCATTCCAAGGGTGCATGCTGCCGCTTACATAATAACCCCCTTTATAGTGACCCAGATGTCGCTGAGACGTCCTGTTTCATCCCAAACGGTTGGGGGGACTCCAGGCCCCCTGTCTCTCCATATATTATACAGCATCTCTCCTACAGAGGTTCCTAGACTGGTCAGCTCCTACTCCAACAAAACAATGGATTGCTTTTGAAGGCCAATATGTCCAAACTCCTACGGTGGCTCCTTTCAATCCCCCTGGTCAAACCCTAGACACCTGGAAAAGAGTCAGAAGGATAGATTTCTTCTCTTCACAGCGTTAGCCCCTCGCACCTTTAACCTGGACTTTGCTCCAACTTTCCATCTCTGCCTGGACTGAAGCAGGTCTCATTAGAATACACCATATCTAAAATCTCCTTATCCTCCTCTGAGAAGTGGCTCTATATCCAATTACACCACTTCCTCTCTTGTTCCCAGTTCAGGGTCCATTTCAAATGTGCTCTCATACCCTTCAAAACCATTGCCTCCAGTGTGCCGCCTCTGAGACCTCTAAGATCTCCTTACTCTATAAAATCTTATTATGAATGCACAGGTCTGCCCAGGTACACTGTGGCCTGGCACCGAGATCTCACAAACCCCCCATCAGAGGAGGAATGGAACCATATATTCCAAACCACACAGGCCTGCTCCCGTAGCCTCTTGGTTTTTGAGACACAGATCAAAATTCAGACCAAATGGTACAGAACCCCTCAACTACTCCACTCCTGCCACAGGTACCTGCATCATGTTGGTGGTATAACCAAGTCCCCAACCCGATCCAGATCACTCAAAAAGTTGTAAACCTGGATATTCCAACAGATCACAAATTCTGAATACTCTCCCTACCCCCCTGGGTTCACCAACTGCCTTCCGACAAACCCTCCTAATGCACCTGGGTAATGCTGCTAGAGTGTGACGTTCAAGGGGTGTTTGGAATCTGTCCCGGGTGTCAGAGATTGAGATGACTGAGATGGTTGGAATTGAAAGTGAGCAGATTTAATAAAGGACGGGTGCATACAGAAAATAAAGGAACACAGTGGTGATCAGTCTTTGAGTCAGGGGAGCCAAGGGGACTGGAGGTGCAATGGAGAGGATTAAAGTCCGTGAGCAGTGGTACACACTGGTAGGCGTGAGATGGTGGGAGCGGGAGACTACGACTGGCGTAGTTGAAAGTCCAGGTAGAGATGACTGTAGAATGGTGGATATGTAGACAAGGTGAATCCGGGTTGAAGAAGCTGTAGAATTGGTGGTCCAGATGAACAAGATGCATCCAGGTTGTAGATGCTGTAGAATTGGTGGTTGAGATGAACAAGATGAATCCGGGTTGTAGATGCTGTAGAATTAGTGGTTGAGATGAACAAGATGAACCCGGGTTTTAGATGTTGTAGAATTATAGCTGGATAGCAATGGATGACTGGACTGGATGACTGGACCAGGACTGGATGACTGGACCAGGACTGGATCAAGCAGGACTAGATCAGGCAGCACTGAATCAGACAGGGCTGGATCAGGCAGGACTGGATCAGGCAGGACTGGATCAAGCAGGACTGGATTAGGCAGGACTGGATCAGGCAGGACTGGATCAAGCAGGACTGGATCGAGCAGGACTGGATCGAGCAGGACTGGATCAAGCAGGACTGGATCAGGCAGGAATGGATCAGACAGGAGCTCAATGCAGGAGTACCAGGCGCCTAGAGGACCTAGTTGTTCTGGCAAGGAGTGAAGGGCTCGCAGGGTTTATATAGGGCGCGCTGCTCCCTGATAGGCTGAAGGACTGGAGAGGAAGCCAGCCATTGGAGGAGCAGCGTCACCTGACGGATCCAAGATGGCAGGGTCCATGGTCCGGAGCACCGCGGAGGTTTGGCGCTAGAACTCCCGAGGACGCCGCTGCTGACACTGTTGCTGGTGAGTATGGAGACTGTCACTGCTCCGGTGACAGTCTCTGGCTGTTAGATGCACAGGACCGCCGGGAGGAGACAGCCACCGCTGGACTGCAGAGCAGGTAAGTGCAGCGTCTGCCGCGATATGTGATATAGAGCGCTTATTCCAGTTAATTTGCAGTCTGCTACAGTCCCTACACTAGAAGAATGGTAAAAAAGAATTGAATTCTACCATTCAATGGATGACATCATCCTTTCTGCAACCATTAAATTCCATGACTACCTAGCTACATGGACTTCCTGGATCCTCTACATGGATTCAGTGCATCCTCCTAGATCACAACCGCTCCCGGTAACCTAAGTACTAAACTTTTATAGTTGTCTCGACTTCCCCTCCTCCTTTGCTCTTCTCTATCCCTATTACTTCTCTCTTACCCCTCCGCCCTTTTTCTCTATCACTTACTCTCTCCTTTACCATGTCTTATCTCAATTATTGCAAATGGTTAACTCAACACTTATCTTATAATAATGTAATGTGAATTGTTACCTTTTACTGCTAAATAAAAGAATGCTGCAAGTCTAGAAAGTCTAGACTTAACCATGACCTGTTCACATTGTGTTTATGTGACCAATGTTCTTGTTTGTATCTTGCTTTTAATAAACACATAATGAATACTAAATACATAGAAAGTTATACAATAGTAATGAACAACCAAACCAAGCATTATAAACAGTAAGCATCACAAATTATAATAACCTTGTAGAATAAATGCATAACTTCCAAACAGCTGTTACATGGTAGACACCAGGGCTAGATTTACTAAGCTGCTGGAAAAGAAAAGCACGTTGCCCATAGCAACCAATTAGATTCTGGCTGACATTTTCTAGTATGTAATAGGAAAGTAAGAGATATTATTATTATTGTTTATAAAGCACCATAAGGTGTCAGCATCTGATTGGTTGCTATGGGCAACATATCCACTTTTCCTTTCCCTCAGCTTAGTAAATTTGGCCCCAGGTGTCAATTTCCTAGGCCTATAACCTAGTCAGGAAATTCCTTTAATTGTTAAAAATTACATAATTTTAGTGTGTTGTTTGAATCTTAATTCACTTAACAAATTACTATGCAACCACAAAAATAGATGCTAATGCTTGAAGTCAGATAATACAACTACCTGCTTTATCAAAATATGCCTGTTGATACTGGTTGGAGCAGGAAAACTGGGTCAAGTAAACTTACTATATTAATATTTAATAGAAGCAGCATAAAAACCAGGCTGGGGAGTACACTCACCCCAGTAATATGGACATTGGATTGCCAGCACTCCTAACCACTGTCCTTTTGCTAACTATATTATAATAAAACTGTTTATGGTGGCCACACACTAGAGAGATTATCGCTCCCAGCATGTGGTGGCCATATTTGGGACGATTTTCCCTTAGGGAAAGGTCCCGATATGAGTGCCATACACAGCAGAGTCTGGGAGCGATAACATCTGAATGAGACCATGCAGCTAGCCAATTGGTTGGCTGCAGTCTTGCTGTGATTGGTTGGGACTCAATTTTGACAGGAGTCACATGCAGCCAGACTATTGACTGACTGAACAAAAAATTCTTGAATTGAAAAAAAAAAACTGTGAGAGGTTCTGCAGTGCGGTGTCCTTTTGTGCATAACCTGAGTGAGATTGTGAGATATTCTGCAGCTTTCTAAAGTGCTGGCTGACAGTAGTGTATGACTAACGTGACCATACGTCCCGTTTTGAATGGGACAGTCCCGTTTTTTGAGGAACTGTCCCGTTGTCCCCGTGCCCCGCTTCAGGACGCCAAAATGGCCCGTTTTCAGAGAGCAACAGGTGACATACACTGTATGTCACCTGTTGCTCACTGATAACGGGACATTTCCGTGTCACATACTTACTCAGACGCCGCTGGGTCCCGATGCCCTGCTCACCACCCCCACCCACCGCAACTCCATTCACAAGATGTCAGCGTGACCTAGACTGACACACACAAGAAAGGGCTGACTGGACAAAAATTAAGAGGGGGAAATAAGGCTAGCTGTACAAAAATTAAGAGGGGGAAATAAGACTGGCTGGACAAAAATTAAGAGGGGGGAAAAGAAGGCTGACTGGACAAAAGGAGGGGGCAATATGGCCAAAATGACACAGAAGGAGGGGGCAATAAGACTGGCTGGACACAGAAGGAGGGTGCAATAAGACTGGTCAGATACACAGAAGGAAATGGCAATAATGCTGGTTGGATACACAGAAGGAGGGGGTATAAAGCTTACTGGACACATGAGGGGCAATAAGGCTGACTGTAAAGAATAACAAGAGTGGGATACTAGACAATATATGATAGCATGTACCAACCAACCTCAATCTTGTGAGCTGTGAGGTGGTCCAATTTGACTAGGAATGACTAGAAATGAATGTTACTCATATTAATAATGCTTTATGAGCAAAAGTACATAAAAATGACTTGATTTTAGCATTTTTTAGCAATTTAAAAAAAAGTACAGATCCAAAACCAAAACACAACGAAGATTTAGAACCAATGCAACTTGGTTGTTATGTCTACTGCTGTTATGCACCCTGAAGAAAATTGCCTAGTGCAATTGAAACGCTGGTGATTATGCTGTAATAAATTTTGAGTGCCTTTATCTACTTGTTGGACTTAATGTTAATGTTATGTAAAGAGCACCTTAAGCAAGTACATATGTATTGTGGAGTGCCGGTTTTCTGCTGACCTCTACAGTACATTATATATATATATATATATATATATAATCACATGCTTACCTGTCAGCAGACTGAGCAGAGCTGTCCCTAGGAAAATTGAAAGGTAGTATAGGAAGCCAATGGGAGTAGCACAATGACATCAACTACTCCATGTTTGGCTAATCGTTGAAACCAGTGGAAGACTTTGATGAAGACTTCTGTGCGGAGCTTTTGAGAAGGAGCTGTGACTGCCGGCTTTTATTACAGGGAGAGGAGCACTACAGCGATCATGCCCCCCATCCTTCCACTCTGTTAATCCCTGCTCCCCCCTCTCCCTCTGTCTCTCTATTTAAGAAAAAAAAAGAGGAAAAAAATTCATTAAAAAAAAAATGTAATAAAAAAAGTTAGCACCTGGGCAGGGCTTGTCCAGGATCAGATAATTAGTAACCCCGTCCATCTCGGCGGCCCTGTGTTCAATTAAACTCACTGCACACATGTCAACAGTTCTCTACAGACCCTTCAGGGGAGTCATATTTCTTCTGTTGCAGTATTGGAGTTGAGAGGTGATGTTTCCTATCCCAAGTCTAAATAACAGTGATAGTAAAGCTGGTTAGTGTATGTGTGTAGTAAGCAATTCAAAGATATACCCCTGCATGCAAAGAATACAATTAACTTGACTCCCCCTGAAACCAACATGGTTTAGCCCAGGAGTAACTAATTTCAAGCACTTATTTAAGTCTTGATCCAGCCCATTGTTTTTAATAAATAAAAAAAATAAGTAAATCATTTCATTAAATACATTTTAAGTAGTCTTTATGATTTAATAGTTATTTTAAATTATGGCTCTTTTTTCCAGTATATTTTCTTAGTAATAGCAACATTTTCACTACATATAACAGTGGAGTAATCGCAAACACTTACATCTGATGACTTGAGAAGAGAACATAACTTTGATGTGCTTGGCTTCTGCAAAAGAACAGTATACAGAGCCACCCTCAGCTTCACATCTGGATCACTCTTTAGAGACCCGTACTTTCTGTGCGGTATTTTCAAAGGCAGGAAGCATTCTTTCTGCAGTGCAGTCTAGATCACTCTCAGAGACTCTGGCTGAGAGGATGCAAATTCTCTCTTTGATCCCACATTGTGTACCCCTAAACTATAGACCTATACAAGTATTTATATTTTAAAACACTATGTTCCCTATAGTAAAGCTCAGGGTGGTACTGCTCTTAGTGTTATATTTAGAATCTCAATTTTTTGTGCCTTAAAAAGCAAAAAAGAATGAAACATGGAAAGAGGAGAACAAACTGGACATACTCATGCTGTATATTCATTTCTTTGTGCTGTACAATGACACTTTAATGTACCACAATAAAACACCTAGAAATAGAATTTATAGTGAAAGGAACATAAAGTTAAACTATACTGCACTGTAATTTAAAGATTCTACCCACATGTCCATTCGTAACTCTAGCAACAAGCGCAGTAAAACTCCATGGTAACCTCTTATTATAATGGAGATTTGCTGGTTACTCACTGGAATATAGATAGGTCATGCAGACAGGATAGTTTATGTATTAGAATGTCATCTTGCAGTTCTTTTTTCTGGACTTAAAATTTGACTGTAAGCTAGAAAGGTTGGAGTGGGGGTTTTGCTATGTGCACTTGTGAAATAAAATAAAATGCCTGAATGATTACAATGGTATGTCTTGACAGTGGCTCAGTGTTTGCATAACTATATATATAGACACATATACAAAGCAAAGACTATAAAGACATGGATTGATTCAGTATGGAAGAACTTGATCGGCCTGCACAGAGCTCTGACCTAAACCCCACCAACTGAGGTTGCAAGTCAGAACTTCTCATCAGTGCCCAATCTTATAAATATTCTACAGAATGAATGGGCACAAATTCCCACAGAAATACAGAAATACTCCAAAATCTTGTGGAAAGTCTACCAAGAAGAGTGGAAGCTTATAGCTGCAAATGGGGACCCGCTTCCCTATGAAAGTGTATGTATTTGAATACAGTGGACTGTATTCACATATAAGTATAGAATCTATATGCGTATTTTTATAATCAGATACACTGCGCATGTCCAGAACCCAAATATATGCATGGAACCCATGGCTGACTTATTCACATACACGTCAGACTTAGGACTGATGCACCGATTGGCAAGGAACAAGTCCCACATGCATGGCTAGAGGGGCAAGACTCTTAATGCAAATGAGCTGCACACAGGCTACTAATGTACAGAATGGGCGTTCTCTTAAATTAGGATCGATTCACATGTGCGAGTGCCTTCTGGAAGTATACATACGCACGGAAAAAGATAAGGTAGCCCTCTACCACTCTTAAGTTGATTAACATATGGTTTGGTGTTTGCCTGGGCATCTTGTATATATATGTTTCTCATTTCTATTTATATAAATTTAAATATTTGTAATGTTTTTTAAGTAAAACCAAAATATTGCATTAAATAAAAAGTTGATGAAATGAATTTTCTAAATTTTTCTTAGAAAAAAATAAATAAAATAAAAAAACTGTAAACATAATAAATAATTAAAAAGTATTTAAATAGCAATTAGCATACATTACACTGGTAGCTCGTTGGTTCAAGGCGTATTGAGGGTTTTAACTTACAATGGCCCCGATCCAGAAACGCTAGAGCACCAGTGTAACTGACGTCATCCATTATATAAAACACTGCCCCCTAGCGACCAAATGGTCATTAGGAGCAGCACCAAGGAAGGAGAGGAACGTGTCCCCGCCGTGGCAAGTCCAGAGAACCGGATGAGTGACTCCAATCAACCGGAACCCAGACTCCAATCAAGTGAAGAACTTTCAGCACATCCTGCACCGATTCCCCAGAGAGATGCCAGCAAACGGTGAGTGCCCAAACTTTTATTTTTTTACAACACCACACACTGCATTCACACACTTAGACGATGACTACCAGAGGTAAGTGCACACATTAGGAAACATAATTAGTTAAGAAAAATTTTTTTTTTTACATGCACACTTACTGTAATGTGTTATTGTATGTTTGGTGAACACTGCCCTTTTATTTTTTTTACACACACTACAAACAGCACGGCATGGTTAGAAGCCTTACCATGCTGTCGCTGATATTACTACAAGGCTAAGTAATGCTTAGCCTTGTAGTTCTATCAGCACAGCATGGCTAAGGCTTTCAACCATGCAGCACTTGGTTTTTTTTTTAACTCCCGCGACTTGCTGCAATTTTTTAAAGGTCTAATCGCAGTGCTTTTCTATAGAAAACCACAGCGATTTACCCTTTCAAAATCACAGCAAGATTTAAATTGCGGTAAAATTACATCTTTGTGAATACCGCGATTTAAACCAAAAAATTGCGGCAAGATGAAACGATTTGACCTCGCCATCAAAAATCGCTTTTTGTAAATGAGGCCCTGAGTGTGCTGCCTATACACTGAATCCCTAATTAAATATGTAATAACCCTGAGGATGGGCCGTTACTTATGGGCTAGTGCTTTGGTCTTGCCCCCCAGGCTAAAATTTGCCAGCCAGCCCCTGTCTCTGGGTGTAACAGATGATACACAATTTATTTGCAAGTTTCATTGATACAATTATCCTCCGCCAATGACTTATTGACCACGCCCTTTGAATATGTGGTGGGCCCCCGTAAAAATTAGTAGATGTCCCGTTTTGAGGAAAAAAATAAATGGTCACGTTATGTATGACTCAGTCAGACAGCCAGGGAAACTGCAGCCAGAAAGTGGAAGTAAAAGGTCCGATAATTGAACTTGCCCACACACTACAAGATATCGTCCCAAGGGGAATTTTCTTCTATCAGATTATCGTCCCAGAGCCTGTCTAGGTCGATAATCTATGGTTTTAGAAATCCATCTGTACCACACACTAGAGCGATTTTTGGCCCTATGCACGATAATTGTAGCCAATAATCGCTCTAGTGTGTGGAAAGTTTTAGTCATAAATTGTGCTGTTAGACACAGCAATATATGCAGATCTGCTGTTTTTAGAGCCCTGTTATTAGACAATTACTGCTGGTCTAATGACCAACGCAGTCACTGAATATGCAATTCAATACCAACACTCCATCTCAAGGGCCATGTCAGGGTACTAAAATAATGTCAGACTGCAACCTTGCTGAAAATTTAAACATATGGCCCAATGCCCAAAACAACTGTAAACGTGACACAAGACACAGACAAAAACCAGTTGAAAACTCCCCCTGTCCTTCCATGAAAAATAGTATGAAGATCCTTGTACCTTCCCCCAGATTATTTAGTGTACAGTTCCATGCACCTTCCCCCAGAGTATATAAAGTAAATATCCATCCACCTTCCCCAAACTGTAGCGTGAGAAAGTCCAAAAACCATCCCCCCCATTTAAGATCTTGTACCATGCCCCAGATTGTAACGTGAAAACATATTTTACCTTCTCCAGATTGTATAGTAGAAGAGAGATCTTTTACTATGGTAAGCTGCAGATTCAGCACTATCATGGGGTGAGATTGCAAAAAATGTTAGAGCTGCTAATTCACAGGATGTGATGGTATACCGTGTCTGTATTCAGGGCCGACGCGACCCGCTCCGCGAGGGGATGCAGTGCATCCCGGCACCATGCTAGATAGGTGCCGGACACCCCCTCTCCCCGCTACACAGATTGGGAGTAGGAACTTCTTGTATGAGCACTTCCTGTCTGCAGACACAGCGCCGCAGAGGAGGAAGGAAACAGGTAATTAAACAGGAGAGGCTGGAGGTACGTTATGGGGAATACTGGGGTGGTGGAGGTTAACTGGAGGCACATTATGGGGAATACTGGGGGGGAGGAGGGGAATTGGAGGCATATTATGGGTAATACTGGGGGGGAAAGGAGGGTAACTGGAGGCATATTATGGGGAATACTGTGGGGAGGGAGGGGAATTGGAGGTATATTATGGGGAATACTGGGGGGAAAGGAGGATAATTGGAGGCATATTATGGGGAATACTGGGGGCCGGCGAACTGCAGGCATATGGTGGGGAATACTGAGGGAGCTAAAGGCACATAATGGGAAATACTGAGGGGGGCTGGAGGCATATGATGGGGAATGCTGAGGGGGGCTGGAGGCACATAATTGGGAATATTGAGGGGGCTGGAGGCAAATAATGGGGAATACTGGGGGGCCTCAAGACATGATGGGGATACTGGGGGGGCTTGTGTGCCCATCCAGCATTTCTGCCCTTCTTTGTGTGCCCATCCAACGTTTCTGCCCCCTCTTTGTGTGCCCATCTGGTGTTTCTGCCCCCCTATTTCTGTGCCGCTATGATATCTTTCTCACCCTTTGCCAATTTATTAAAATTTTTCTTTATACAAAAGACTTACCTGTGTCATCCCTCTTCATTGTTTCCTCTCCTCTGCGGCGCGCTCTCTCAGCAGTAACCACGCTGACATGACAGTCACGTCAGCGTCATGATGCACAGCACTGCAGAGTCCCTGGGTAAGAAGTGGAGGAGGCAAAGACTCTGACAGGCTGATCCTCCTCCACAGCCATCACCGCTGCTTCTGATCCTCCCTCTCCCCGTCACTCACTGCAGTTTTGGTCAGGGGGCAACGCATACTCTGGGCTGTCCATTTCTAAAATTGGACAGCCCAGAGATGTGTTGCCCTCCCTGACCAAATGCCGCCCTGGTTGACTCGCCCAAATGCCGCCCTAGGCGACTCGCCTATGTCGCCTATACCTAGGGCCGGCTATGCATCTATCTCTTCCCTCCATAATCTCCCAGAGTTAAGCAATGAAAAATAGGCAACTGTGATCTATCTCTATATTACTGAGTAATACCAGTCAATACTGTTTAAAGATATGGGCTCTATTTACGAGCCTTTCGCTGACATCCTTCGGCTATGCAGTCCTGAAACATGCGCAGTAGCTGCCTTTTGGAACTTGTAAAATTTAAAGTCCCAAAAGGCAAAATCACTATGCATGCGCTGGGATTAGATACAGAGGCGCGCCCGGTCAGGTAAGTTTAAAAGCTTTGTTCTCTATTTGCTTTGTGTTTTTTTTTTTAAATATGTTTATTAGATAAAAAATAATTCAAACTAGTTAATATATATTTTTTGTAATTTTTTTTTATCTTAGATTTTCATGTTTTTTTTTTTACTTAACTGCATTCCAGTGGTCTCCCAATATGTACCCCCCCCCTCTTCCTCCCCCTAATAACAGCTAATAGGGAATACTTACCCTAACGCCATCTTCAGATGTATTGTTAAAATCCGCACTTACACTTAGTAAATAAAGTGATCTGCTGGCCCGCATTCATTAGAGTGGGCCGGCGATTGGAAGTGTTAATGCGATCGTCGCCATGGTTTCCATGGTGATGATAGCATTGTAAATATGTAATTCTTAATTTTCATATGATCACAATTTTATTTTCACTTAACTAAACAGTTTAATTTAAGATGTTTGGGGTGTGGCAGGGTCTCACCTGTCCTAGGCTGAACTAGTTATGGCATTCACAGGGTTGGTGCTAGGTCCCTGGGCACCCTAGGCGAAGTTTGGCCTGTCACCAATCCAGCACCACACCATCTTTATATGTGTGGCACCCCTGCACTGTAACGGTGCAGGCAGTGCGAGGGGAGAGGAATGCATAGGTCTCCTGCTCTGTTTACAAGCACAG
>WWET01012392.1:0-11377 GCA_011038615.1 Limnodynastes dumerilii
CATGTCTCTGTGTGTGAATCAGCCCTAAGTCACTTGTCTCTGTGTGTGAATCAGCCCTAAGTCACATGTCTCTGTGTGTGAATCAGTCCTAAGTCACATGTCTCTGTGTGTGAATCAGTCCTAAGTCACATGTCGTGAGTGTGAATCAGCCCTAAATCACATGTCGTGTGTGTGAATCAGCCCTAAGTCACATGTCGTGTGTGTGAATCAGCCCTAAGTCACATGTCGTGTGTGTGAATTAGTCCTAAGTCACATTTCGTGTGTGTGAATTAGTCCTAAGTCACATGTCGTGTGTGTGAATCTCGGCCAGGGTTTCCGTGCACATATTTGGGTTCTGGGCTGCGCAGTTTAATTCATCGTAAAAATACGCACGTAGATTCCACACTTATGAGGTGTGAATACAGTCCTCTGTGTACACCCATCTAGACCAATGTAATGCCATGGCCTTTCCTGCGCATGAGATGGTAAATGTCAGCTCGCTTATAGCTGTTGTTGTGCATCTACGTGAGTGGTTACGCTGTGACGCCAAGGGTCTGGATATCGCGGTCCAGTGCGCCGCTCCCTCCACATGGTCAGTATAAGAGTTGCTTTATACGATGTTCCTGACAATCTCTCCACATGATTCCCGCCTGGTTATAACGCCGGTCTACACGTGTATAAACAGTCACATGCGATATGTGCAGCCTGAGGCCATAATACACACAATAACAAGCGTGAATCCATGTGAGGAGCCTCCGCTCTGATTCCCCGGTGTCCGGCGCTGAGTGACGGGAGATGAGAGATGCCACAATCTTATTCTGCTGTTTACACTGAAACTTTATCGCGGATACTTTAAACCAACACAAGTGTTTCCTCTCCTTCCACTGTTTATATTGCTGGTGCAGATGTTACGTCCGCTATTACCCTGCTAGAGATGGAGGAGGCGCTAATCGCTGGTAGACGAGACGATGGATTCCTTGTTTGTCACTAATTAGCCGTCATTTATTGGTGAACGCTGAACACAGCCGAAAAAAGTAATTGATGTGAACATAAAATATATTCAGCTTCATCCGGTTACGAACAAACGCGACCCAAGTGTCTGTCTCAGCCAATCGAATTTTTCCGCATTGCGCATTTGTGGAGAATGGCATTTTCACGTGGTTCCTGTATTTTCTCATTGTACACCTCCAAAAATCAGGAGATTCACAATCACTCAGAATGTCAAATCACTGTTATGCCCGGCGCGGCAGGGGGAGAGATGCTGGACGCTGGAATAGCTTTAGGTTGAACACCAGAGCACGGCGCAAATCCTGATGACCGGCGATGCTGACGTGTGTAGAGGGTGGTCCAGGGTGTCAGGTGCAGAGGCAACCCTTCATCTCCCCAGGTGGGGCACAATCACTGGTCCAGGGCATGGCCAGCAGAGGTGCCAGGGTGAGATAACCTCTATTGGGAGGGTCAGCGCCCGGTCTATATAATATAATCATGGAGGCCCCCTACATGCATAGTTATTGCTGCTGATGATGATGATGGTAATAAGGTAATAATGGCAGACATGATGTAAGTGCACAGAATTGGGACCCTGTAGTAAATGTTCAGTGCGCACAAACTGCGTTACCTGTGAAATACGCCAAAATAATGTGAACCTCAAAATCATTCCCAAACACTCGTTACATCAGAGATGATGCGTTCTGACCATTGTGATGGTTGCACGCCAAGGCGCAAATCCTGAACGTAGACGTTTCCCAATCCAATCTCTCGTAAACGCCCACTTGCTCTAAGTGCTTCATTAATGATTATATCACGCTATAGTAACACGCGGACAATGGCGCCAGAACCAGGTGGTCGCATTCAGGGGTTTAATGTCTTGTTTTCTTCTCTCGCCAAAGACAAAGCGTGTGTTGGGATGAGAATAGGCCGCGTTCAGCTAATAGGCTGCGGAGAGCGCGCATTACATAGTAAATGAGGTTTACATATGATAATACTAGATTTGTCATGGAAAAGATTGCTTCTTTTCAACTCCATGAAAGGAGTAAATTTTGCTTTTGTAATTCTGGCACAATGCTAATAAAAAAGAAAAACACAGCATACAGAGCGCCACAATACGGAAGCCGTCACTAATGAGCTCAGGAGATTACTGTTATTTTGGCATCAAAGCAAATCTGCACAAAATAATAAATAGTCTGAAAACCGATGTAAGGAAACGGATAAAAACTAGAAAATACAACAAAAAATCGTTTCCTTGTTGCTGTCGTATCATAAGTGAAGGATTTGTAACGCGACATTGAAAATACGGAGCGCTCCATACTAGCCATTATTGTGTTACCCGGCTGTGATTCCATTAAATAAAGATTTTCAGGTTCCAGGGTCATAAAACAATCTCAGGAGTTCCGGAAGATCAGCATAAACTTTCCCAAACTCCAGAGCGAGAATTCTGGAGAGTTCTGAATATGATTCATCTACAAAGGAGAAACTCTGAGATATAAGAGACTGATGAAGGGACAAAGGAAGAGGAGAAACTCTGAGATATAAGAGACTGATGAAGGGACAAAGGAAGAGCAGAAACTCTGAGATATAAGAGACTGATGAAGGGAGAAAGGAAGAGGAGAAACTCTGAGATATAAGAGACTGATGAAGGGACAAAGGAAGAGGAGAAACTCTGAGATATAAGAGACTGATGAAGGGACAAAGGAAGAGGAGAAACTCTGAGATATAAGAGACTGATGAAGGGACAAAGGAAGAGGAGAAACTCTGAGATATAAGAGACTGATGAAGGGACAAAGGAAGAGGAGAAACTCTGAGATATAAGAGACTGATGAAGGGACAAAGGAAGAGGAGAAACTCTGAGATATAAGAGACTGATGAAGGGACAAAGGAAGAGGAGAAACTCTGAGATATAAGAGACTGATGAAGGGACAAAGGAAGAGGAGAAACTCTGAGATATAAGAGACTGATGAAGGGACAAAGGAAGAGGAGAAACTCTGAGATATAAGAGACTGATGAAGGGACAAAGGAAGAGGAGAAACTCTGAGATATAAGAGACTGATGAAGGGACAAAGGAAGAGGAGAAACTCTGAGATATAAGAGACTGATGAAGGGACAAAGGAAGAGGAGAAACTCTGAGATATAAGAGACTGATGAAGGGACAAAGGAAGAGGAGAAACTCTGAGATATAAGAGACTGATGAAGGGACAAAGGAAGAGGAGAAACTCTGAGATATAAGAGACTGATGAAGGGACAAAGGAAGAGGAGAAACTCTGAGATATAAGAGACTGATGAAGGGACAAAGGAAGAGGAGAAACTCTGAGATATAAGAGACTGATGAAGGGACAAAGGAAGAGGAGAAACTCTGAGATATAAGAGACTGATGAAGGGACAAAGGAAGAGGAGAAACTCTGAGATATAAGAGACTGATGAAGGGACAAAGGAAGAGGAGAAACTCTGAGATATAAGAGACTGATGAAGGGACAAAGGAAGAGGAGAAACTCTGAGATATAAGAGACTGATGAAGGGACAAAGGAAGAGGAGAAACTCTGAGATATAAGAGACTGATGAAGGGACAAAGGAAGAGGAGAAACTCTGAGATATAAGAGACTGATGAAGGGACAAAGGAAGAGGAGAAACTCTGAGATATAAGAGACTGATGAAGGGACAAAGGAAGAGGAGAAACTCTGAGATATAAGAGACTGATGAAGGGACAAAGGAAGAGGAGAAACTCTGAGATATAAGAGACTGATGAAGGGACAAAGGAAGAGGAGAAACTCTGAGATATAAGAGACTGATGAAGGGACAAAGGAAGAGGAGAAACTCTGAGATATAAGAGACTGATGAAGGGACAAAGGAAGAGGAGAAACTCTGAGATATAAGAGACTGATGAAGGGACAAAGGAAGAGGAGAAACTCTGAGATATAAGAGACTGATGAAGGGACAAAGGAAGAGGAGAAACTCTGAGATATAAGAGACTGATGAAGGGACAAAGGAAGAGGAGAAACTCTGAGATATAAGAGACTGATGAAGGGACAAAGGAAGAGGAGAAACTCTGAGATATAAGAGACTGATGAAGGGACAAAGGAAGAGGAGAAACTCTGAGATATAAGAGACTGATGAAGGGACAAAGGAAGAGGAGAAACTCTGAGATATAAGAGACTGATGAAGGGACAAAGGAAGAGGAGAAACTCTGAGATATAAGAGACTGATGAAGGGACAAAGGAAGAGGAGAAACTCTGAGATATAAGAGACTGATGAAGGGACAAAGGAAGAGGAGAAACTCTGAGATATAAGAGACTGATGAAGGGACAAAGGAAGAGGAGAAACTCTGAGATATAAGAGACTGATGAAGGGACAAAGGAAGAGGAGAAACTCTGAGATATAAGAGACTGATGAAGGGACAAAGGAAGAGGAGAAACTCTGAGATATAAGAGACTGATGAAGGGACAAAGGAAGAGGAGAAACTCTGAGATATAAGAGACTGATGAAGGGACAAAGGAAGAGGAGAAACTCTGAGATATAAGAGACTGATGAAGGGACAAAGGAAGAGGAGAAACTCTGAGATATAAGAGACTGATGAAGGGACAAAGGAAGAGGAGAAACTCTGAGATATAAGAGACTGATGAAGGGACAAAGGAAGAGGAGAAACTCTGAGATATAAGAGACTGATGAAGGGACAAAGGAAGAGGAGAAACTCTGAGATATAAGAGACTGATGAAGGGACAAAGGAAGAGGAGAAACTCTGAGATATAAGAGACTGATGAAGGGACAAAGGAAGAGGAGAAACTCTGAGATATAAGAGACTGATGAAGGGACAAAGGAAGAGGAGAAACTCTGAGATATAAGAGACTGATGAAGGGACAAAGGAAGAGGAGAAACTCTGAGATATAAGAGACTGATGAAGGGACAAAGGAAGAGGAGAAACTCTGAGATATAAGAGACTGATGAAGGGACAAAGGAAGAGGAGAAACTCTGAGATATAAGAGACTGATGAAGGGACAAAGGAAGAGGAGAAACTCTGAGATATAAGAGACTGATGAAGGGACAAAGGAAGAGGAGAAACTCTGAGATATAAGAGACTGATGAAGGGACAAAGGAAGAGGAGAAACTCTGAGATATAAGAGACTGATGAAGGGACAAAGGAAGAGGAGAAACTCTGAGATATAAGAGACTGATGAAGGGACAAAGGAAGAGGAGAAACTCTGAGATATAAGAGACTGATGAAGGGACAAAGGAAGAGGAGAAACTCTGAGATATAAGAGACTGATGAAGGGACAAAGGAAGAGGAGAAACTCTGAGATATAAGAGACTGATGAAGGGACAAAGGAAGAGGAGAAACTCTGAGATATAAGAGACTGATGAAGGGACAAAGGAAGAGGAGAAACTCTGAGATATAAGAGACTGATGAAGGGACAAAGGAAGAGGAGAAACTCTGAGATATAAGAGACTGATGAAGGGACAAAGGAAGAGGAGAAACTCTGAGATATAAGAGACTGATGAAGGGACAAAGGAAGAGGAGAAACTCTGAGATATAAGAGACTGATGAAGGGACAAAGGAAGAGGAGAAACTCTGAGATATAAGAGACTGATGAAGGGACAAAGGAAGAGGAGAAACTCTGAGATATAAGAGACTGATGAAGGGACAAAGGAAGAGGAGAAACTCTGAGATATAAGAGACTGATGAAGGGACAAAGGAAGAGGAGAAACTCTGAGATATAAGAGACTGATGAAGGGACAAAGGAAGAGGAGAAACTCTGAGATATAAGAGACTGATGAAGGGACAAAGGAAGAGGAGAAACTCTGAGATATAAGAGACTGATGAAGGGACAAAGGAAGAGGAGAAACTCTGAGATATAAGAGACTGATGAAGGGACAAAGGAAGAGGAGAAACTCTGAGATATAAGAGACTGATGAAGGGACAAAGGAAGAGGAGAAACTCTGAGATATAAGACACTGCAGCAGCCTGACCCCTCCCCAATACCACTGAAGCAGCCTGACCCCTCCCCAATATATCACAACACTGCAATAATTCAGCGCTCCATACTGCCCCCTGGTGGTCTGGAAGTGGCACAGGCATCTTTTGGTATAATTATTAGGGGCAAATGTAAGGTTACCGGTGAGGGGCAGATGAAAACAGGGCAATTAAATTACTCATTTTCATTTTATTTGCCTTTAGGACGAGGGGAGGTGATAAACATTAAACATAATACTCTGTATGATAAATATAATTCCGGGGTAATGAGGCGTAATGTATTCCGGGGTAATGAGGCGTAATGTATTCCGGGCATCCTGGAAAAGGTTCTTCCCGGGAAGTTTATGGAATAAATCTTTATCTTCCTGATCATCGCGATCATGTCCCTCTGGATTATAGTCGCTGTGCGTCACGTCTTGACTTGCTCTTATGTAATGGCAGCGTTCCCGTGTAATTACCATACACTAAGGAGATTCGCAGCGTTCTTGGTTGAGGTACAATGTGCGCTGTTTGCCTTCCTCTGAATGTGCGCAGTGTAAACCGTTACTCAGTCCCCGTGGGCGTTGTTTTCTTATCATGGCGAATAAACCAGTGAGAGACGGTGTTAGTGCGGCAGAGACCACGGGAGATCTCTAGATTTTCATTCTCTCCGCGTCTCTGTTTCCAGTAATGGCGTCTCTGTGGCGTCATGGCTTTCCTCCTGCTGGCAGCTACTTCCTGGCAGTGAGGGTTAATGAATGGCAATGTAGGCCGCCATCACTACCACCGGGACCACCTGGAACTGGCGAGGATTCTGGGTGATTTCTGAGTAATGTCTGTAGCTGCTGCAGCGCCTCTTTGCTGGCTGATTGGCAGGAGGCACAGGGTAGAGCTGGCCACTCGCTATACGGCAATCAGCCAATCAGCTGACTGATAGACGGCCGCTATAAATCCTCACGGATAGCGTCTCCCACCGACCTCCGCCACTATTACTCCCTGACAGCCTAATCTACAGAGCGGCGTGGCGCTGATGATACACCGGAGCAGGTGTAATGTTTATAAATAGCGCTCGATGGTGATCAGCCGCTGCCGTTTACAATCAACTGCAGCTGCATCAACCAGCGCACATGACGAGGGGGCGAGTAGGCTTTGCCCCAGGCCCCTCTGTTGTAAAGGCCCTGCTCTGCACATATATATATATATATTGGGATGATAAGATGATCAGGTGAGGGGGCGCTGTATACTTGACTAGAGGAAGATCAATCATTACAGGAAGTGATCAGTCATTAAAGAAAGTGATCGGCCATTACAGGAAGTGATCGGCCATTACAGGAAGTGATCAGTCATTAAAGGAAGTGATCGGCCATTACAGGAAGTGATCAGTCATTTCAGGAAATGATCGGCCATTACAGGAAGTGATCGGTCATTACAGAAAGTGATCGGTCATTACAGGAAATGATCAGTCATTACAGGAAGTGATCGGCCATTACAAGAAGTGATCGGCCATTACAGGAAGTAAGTGGTCATTACAGAAAGTGATCGGTCATTACAGGAAATGATCAGTCATTACAGGAAATGATCAGCCATTACAGGAAGAGATCGGTCATTACAGGAAGTGATCGTTATTACAGGAAGTGATCGCCCATTACAGTTAGTAAGCGGTCATTACAGGAAGTGATCAGTCATTACAGGAAGTGATCAGCCATTACAGGAAGTGATCGGCTATTACAGGAAATAATCAGTCATTACAGGAAGTGATCAGTCATTACAGGAAGTGATCAGCCATTACAGGAAGTGATCGGTCATTACAGTAAGTGATCGGCTATTACAGGAAATGATCAGTCATTACAGGAAGTGATCGCCAATTACAGGAAGTAAGCGGTCATTACAGGAAGTGATTGGTCATTACAGGAAGTGATCAGCCATTACAGGAAGAGATCGGTCATTACAGGAAGTGATCAGTCATTACAGGAAGTGATCAGCCATTACAGGAAGAGATCGGTCATTACAGGAAGTGATCGTCATTACAGGAAGTGATCCCCATTACAGTTAGTAAGCGGTCATTACAGGAAGTGATCGGCCATTACAGGAAGTGATCGGTCATTACAGGAAGTAAGCGGTCATTACAGGAAGTGATCAGCCATTACAGGAAGTGATCAGCCATTACAGGAAGAGATCGGTCATTACAGGAAGTGATCGTCATTACAGGAAGTGATCCCCATTACAGTTAGTAAGCGGTCATTACAGGAAGTGATCGGCCATTACAGGAAGTGATCGGTCATTACAGGAAGTGATCGGCCATTACAGGAAATGATCAGTCATTACAGGAAGTGATCGCCAATTACAGGAAGTAAGCGGTCATTACAGGAAGTGATCAGTCATTACAGGAAATGATCAGTCATTACAGGAAGTAATCAGCCATTACTGGAAGAGATCGGTCATTACAGGAAATTATCAGTTATTACAGGAAGTGATCGCCCATTACAGGAAGTAAGCGGTCATTACAGGAATTGATCGGCCATTACAGGAAGTGATCAGTCAATACAGGAAATGATCATTCATTACAGGAAGTGATCGGTCATTACAGGAAGTGATCGGTCATTACAGAAAGTGATCGCCCATTACTTGAAGTAAGCGGTCATTACAGGAAGTGATCGGCCATTACAGGAAGTGATCAGTTATTACAGGAAGTGATCGGTCATTAAAGGAGGTGATCGGTCATTAAAGGAGGTGATCAGTCATTACAGGAAGTGATTGGTCATTAAAGGAGGTGATCAGTCATTACAGGAAGTGATCGGTCATTACAGGAAGTGATCGGTCATTACAGGAAGTGATCAGCCATTACAGGAAGTGATTGTCATTACAGGAAGTGATCGTCCATTACAGGAAGTAAGCGGTCATTACAGGAAATGATCAGTCATTACAGGAAGTGATTGGTCATTACAGGAAGTGATCGGTAATTACAGGAAGTGATCAGTCATTACAGGAAGTGTTCATTCATTAAAGGAAGTGATCGGTCATTACAGGAAGTGATGGGGTGACATGCTTATTTTTATTGATGGATTTTTTTGGCTCAAGCTTTGGTGAATGAAGAAGTGAATTGTCCTGTTACATTGGGCCTGATCCAGACCTACGCTCGCAAGCGATCTTACGCTGGTCGTAAGCGTAAAATCGGCAGAAAAAACGCACTGCGCATGTGCAGAGTGACAACTTCCGGTCGTACCAAAGACCTTCTCGTAGCGGCAATTCAGGCGTCCGTATTCTTTGCGTATTTTCCGACGACGCGGTGTGTTTATATTACGAAGTTACTACGGACGCTGGAGTTAGGGAATGTAGGCGGGGGGAGCCATTTAAAATGTACAGTATGGGCGTGCTTAGCCCGGTACGATCAGCGCGTCACTACGAAAATTCGTACTGACGCCGGGAAAAGTTAGGGTAGGGTTCAGCCGGTGTATGGAGGTAAAGGTAAGGGGATTGTCATGGGAGTGAAAGTTTTTACGCTGAAGCGGTAATACGCTCCGCTCTCGTACGTAGGTCTGGATCAGGCCCATTGTCCCTGTGACCCCCGCTCATTATAACATAGAACCCTCTGATGCCACATTCGCCCAACACATAAACATTAAGGCTCTGATTCATACAGGCGTAATGGTGCGACCTGTTCTTAATCTCAGTACAGACTATCAGGAACCACACTGAAGCAAATGCGCCAGATTCATCGCTGAACGCAGACGTACGATTCCTCATAACAAGAGGGCTTCCAATGTCCGGCTAATCCCATAAAGGTCAACGTGACGGCTTTATAGAGCGCAGTCCGAGCCCCGATGTAACAATAACAGTAATTATGAGCTGGATATGAGCGTGGGATCGTCTATTAATCACAAATTGTGTCTTAATTACTGAAAACTCCAGAAATAAGAGCTGATAAAGGGCAGTAATTCATTTTATTCAGCAGTGATTTTCTGCACATTCGTCCTGTGATGATGGAAGACGAGTTTAGAATTACAGGGGATGGATGAAGGACGTCCTCGTGCCGGTGATGAAATCTCAGACGCACAACAAGTGCAGCACAAAACCATTAACACAACATTTGTATTTACTGCAAAAAAACGTTTGTGTAATATTTCGTTCCGTTTTCTGCTGATCGCTGTGATTCCCTGTTGGTTTTTTTTATTATTATTATTATTATTATTATTCTTTTTATTTTATTTTGCAGACTGGAGGCAGAGAGAGTTGAATAGGACGTTTATCAGAAGTCCTGCCTCATGCACATTTGTGAATCTCTCCACTTAGTAGTGACACACAGAAGTGTTTCCTCTGAACAGATTTAATTTTTAATTTTCCTGAATCAGTGTTAACCAGGGGGAAAAAAAGAAGGTAATTGTTGTCAAGGGTGTTCAGACTGTCAGAATATCCTTCAATCTAAAAGCTGTGAGATTGTGTGCAAAAGTAATTACTGAAATTCTATTCAGCTGTAATAATAACCTGCCACCGATGACAGCAATTACCCGCAAAGTGTAATAGAAATCAAAGGAGCATTTTTCTCTGACAAGTGCGGTTTTAGCGAAGGTTTACTCCCGCTGAATGCTGTTGACAATGATGATCTGCTTGTATCATTCTTAATCACGGTTGGCGTAATAAGCCAACGAGTCGCTGGTAAAATGCCATTAATTGCGTGTTTCGCTTGACTCTGTCCGTGTTTATTGAAGAACAGATATATATTTTAGCTGAATAAAGGTTAAGTACTGCGTTTCTCTCCTGGCGTCGCGGTCTCTGTAAAAGGAAGGCGTGTGCGGATTGTGCGTTCCCATTATACAGGTGTCTGCGTCATGCTGACCTGACTGTTTCAAGTTGTCACATTTGTCTTTGAGTCTCGACTCGTCCATGACCCACGTTTAAGGTGAACACATTAAATCTACAAAGCCAGAAAACTGGTGCGCAATTGTTCTAAAATCGCTATTTCGACAGTGATACAGAAGACGCCATATTGTTGAATCAGTGGAACCACACCCGATAACGGACCCAACGTCAACATAAAACAACAACCATCATCGTTCATCCCTAAGCTTGTGTGTAATATGCGGCTTATAATGTGCGGCTCATCAGGATCTGTGTGATTCATGTGAGACTCTTACCTTATGACCACACTCCTGATACACCAAATGTGTCCCCGATCCATGAAGTCACAAGAGCCGAGGCAGTAACTCCAAATACAGATCATTGTGTCTATGTGCAGTGCCACGCCTTTCATCAACACACAAATGCGCCTACAAAGAATCCAGTATCAGCACACAGATAAGTCTGAGGACAACGTAATATCGTCTTCTGGAAAGGGAATGCGCCATATTCAGTCATTTGGTCATACTTACAGAAATCTAGTCATAGCACATACACTGACCACCCAGCACCCAGCTCCACTCACTACTCCAACCCAACATCCTCCCCACCCATCAATCTCTACAC
>WWET01012402.1:0-10143 GCA_011038615.1 Limnodynastes dumerilii
TCAGGCAAGGAACTCCAAACAATCATTTTTTTTTATATTATCTGCCCGCCTATAGATAAATTTGGCTTAATTGGTATCATATTCCCTATTATCGGATCTTTTTTTAATATTCCCCAATGAGTGGAAATTTTTTTTTCTATTTTTCTAAAATTGGAATTGTATTTTGTGCAAAATGACCATTGATGCTGATCCTGTTTCTTTTTTATTATTGTATTTGATGGGTTTATGATTTCTTCTCTTTAATACCTCGATTTTTTGTTCTATGGATTCTAGGAAGTCCTTTTTATACCTTTTTTTTTAATGAACTGGTTATGCATTGTGGACATTTGTTGTTTATAGACTGCCTCTTCACTACAATTCCTTTTTAAGCGTCGATATTGTCCACCCGGAACATTACTTAACCATTTATGATGGTGTGAGCTCAAAAAATCAATATAAGAATTAGAGTCAGTACTTTTATTATACGTTTTTGTATGGATGACATTTTCTTCTAAGGTTAAGTCCAAAAAATTGATTTCCAGTTCACTGATGTTAAAGGTAAGTTTGATATTGACACAATTGGAATTCAAATGATGGCAAAACTGTTCTAAATTGTGTTTAGCGCCACACCAAAAAAACAAAATGTCATCTATATAGCGTTGCCATGAGGAGAGGTTCACCGCCCAGCCATTCCCCTGCCACACCTGTTCCCCCTCCCACGAGGTCATGAACAGGTTGGCATAGATGGGTGCGAACCTCGTCCCCATGGCTGTTCCAATACATTGCAAATAATAATGGCATTCAAAATAGAAATAATTGTTTTTTAATATAAAATCAATCCCATCCAAAATAAATTTAATCAATTCATGATCTAAATTAGATCTTTCGAGGGCTTTTTTTGAAGCTTAAATCCCAAAAGAGTGGGATATGATTGTATACAACGAGCTAACGTCGGCGGTGACCATATACACATATACATATGGTCACCCCAACTTTGATTTTGTAACCTTTTTAACAAATCAGGTGTGTCCTTCAGATATGATTTAGATGTACAAACTAGCGGTTGCAAATAGAAATCAATGAGGGCAGACAGATTTGATGTCACCGAGTTGCATCCCAAAATTATCGAGCGTCCAGGTGGTCTCTCTTGGTCCTTGTGGACCTTAGGTAGTATGTAAATGGAGGGCACTGCTGGTTCATCAATAATAACAAAATCAGCTTCCTCCTTAGTCAATATACCATTTTGAAAATAACCCTCAACCTGATTTTCCAGATTTTTTAGGATTTTTTGAGTAGGATCAGTACAAAGTTTTCTGTAAGTCTCCCCTTCATTAAGTTGACGCTGAATTTCTTGGACATAAAAGTCCTTAGTCATAACCACAACTGCCCCACCTTTATCGGCAGGCTTAATCACAATTGAATTATCGTATTGCAGGTCTTTAAGGGCCTTGAATTCTTTTTTAGCAAGGTTAGGTTTTTGTTGATTTTTGCTCAAATTTGATTTCATAAAGTCATCACAAACCATTTTATTAAAAGTGTCAATAAAATTTCCCTGTATAAATCTGGGATGAAAAGTGGAAGATTTTTTCAAAGTGGTAACTGCTATGTCATCATTATGTTCTTCCATCTGACCATTATCCTTATTCTTTTCCAACTCTTTACTCTTAAAAAAAATGTTAGGGTAATTTTTCTAATATATTTTTGCATATCTATATATAATTCAAAGGCATTAACACCCTTCGTAGGGGCAAACTTCATTCCTTTTTTAGGACATTAATTTCTGGAGAGTTCAGGATGTGATCACTTATATTAAATATCTTGCTATCAGTCCCCGTCTGGGCGACTGTATGTGCTATATCATCTATAATTTCTATAGGATTGTTCTCATTCAATATATTACCTTTGGTGTTTTTCTTTGTCCTTAATTTTTTAAGAAATATTTTCCTCTTTTCCCTTTAAGTTTTCCTATTTTTCCAATTCCTTTTACCTCTCTTTTGTTTAAGGGAACATTTTTAAATATTTTATTATTTCGCCCCTAGTGGTCATTCCATGTATTTTATGGTTAAAGTTATATGTGGAAAGTTTTGTATGTGGAAAGTTTTCTATGGTTTTTGAGATAGGAACTAAACTGTATATTTTTTAATTTTTTAATTTCTTGTTCTTTATTTTTTTGTATGCACATATAATTCGAGGCTGGCGATAGAAAAATATTGGAAAGTGTTAAGAATGTCCTAAAAAAAGGAATAAAGTTTGAATTATATATAGATATGCAAAAATATATTAGAAAAATGACCCTAAATTTTTTTTTAAGGTTAAAGAGTTGGAAAAGAATAAGGATAATGGTCAGATGGAAGAACATAATGATGACATAGCAGTTACCACTTTGAAAAAACCTTCCACTTTTATCCCAAATTTATACAGGGAAATTTTATGGACACTTTTAATAAAAATAGTTTGTGATGACTTTATGAAATCAAATTTGAGCAAAAATCAATAAAAAAATAACCTTACTAAAAAAGAATTCAAGGCCCTTAAAGACCTGCAAGACGATAATTCAATTGTGATTAAGCCCGCCGATAAAGGCGGGGCAGTTGTGGTTATGACTAAGGACTTTTACGTCCAAGAAATTCAGTGTCAACTTAATGAAGGGGAGACTTACAGAAAACTTCGTACTGATCCTACTCAAAAAATCCTAAAAAATCTGAAAAATCTGGTTGAGAGTTATTTTCAAAATGGTGTATTGACTAAGGAGGAAGCTGATTTTGTTATTATTGATGAACCAGCAGTGCCCCCCATTTACATACTACCTAAGGTCCACAAGCACCAAGAGAGACCACCTGGATGCCCGATAATTTCGGGATGCAACTTGGTGACATCAAATCTGTCTGCCCTCATTTCTATTTGCAACCGCTAGTTTGTACATCCAAATCATATCTGAAGGACACACCTGATTTGTTAAAAAGGTTACAAAATCAAAGTTGGGGTGACCATGTGTATATGTGTATATGGTCACCACCGACGTTAGCTCATTGTATACAATCATTTCCCACTCTATTGGGATGGAAGCTTCAAAAAAAGCCCTCAAAATATCTTATTTAAATCATGAATTATTAAATTTATTTTGGATGGGATTGATTTTATATTAAAAAACAATTATTTCTATTTTGAGGGCAATTATTATTTGCAATGTATTGGAACAGCCATGGGGACGAGGTTCGCACCCAGCTATGCCAACCTGTTCATGACCTCAT
Source organism: Limnodynastes dumerilii (assembly GCA_011038615.1). Classification (NCBI taxonomy): domain Eukaryota; kingdom Metazoa; phylum Chordata; class Amphibia; order Anura; family Limnodynastidae; genus Limnodynastes; species Limnodynastes dumerilii. The sequence goes on from WWET01012402.1 coordinate 3,231, forward strand.
GGGAGGAGGAGAGGATGTGGCAGAGGCATGGCTGGGTGGCGAACCTCTCCTCATGGCAACGCTATATAGATGACATTTTGTTTTTTTGGTGTGGCGCTGAACAGGATTTAGAACAGTTTTGCCATCATTTGAATTCCAATTGTGTCAATATCAAACTTACCTTTAACATCAGTGAACTGGAAATCAATTTTATGGACTTAACCTTATATATAAAAGAAAATGTCATCCATACAAAAACGTATAATAAAAGTACTGACTCTAATTCTTATATTGATTTTTTGAGCTCACACCATCATAAATGGTTAAGTAATGTTCCGGGTGGACAATATCGACGCTTAAAAAGGAATTGTAGTGAAGAGGCAGTCCATAAATAACAAATGTCCACAATGCATAACCAGTTCATTAAAAAAAAAGGTATAAAAAGGACTTCCTAGAATCCATAGAACAAAAAATCGAGGTATTAAAGAGAAGAAATCATAAATCCATCAAATACAATAATAAAAAAGAAACAGGATCAGCATCAATGGTCATTTTGCACAAAATACAATTCCAATTTTAGAAAAATAGAAAAAATCTTTTCCACTCATTTGGGAATATTAAAAAAAGATCTGATAATAGGGAATATGATACCAATTAAGTCAAAGTTTATCTATAGGCGGGCAGATAATATAAAAAAAATTATTGTTTGGAGTTCCTTGCCTGAGACCAACCAGCCTAGTATCCGCACAAAAGGTTTTCACAGATGCAGTGTATGTAAAACCTGTCAGACTGTAAAAATGGATAAACCAAAGTACACATCCATAGAATTGAACGAAATTTTTTTTAATATTTCTCAGTTTATAACATGCAATTCTAATTGTAATCTATGCTATCAAATGTAGTAGTAATCTAATTTATATTGGAAGAACCACACGCGCACTAAAAGTGCGGTTAATGGAACATATGTGCAATATAAAGAAGGGGCTTTTAACACACTCCCTTTCGCTGCACTTCAAAGAAAAACATCAGTGTTCAACTGCTCATATAAAAGGTTTTTGGGGTATACAAACTGTTCCCAAAGTATGGAAAAATAATGATAGGGAAAAAAAGCTTGCTATGTTGGAAATGAGGCATATTTTTGATTTTCAATCTCTTCATCCTAGGGGTTTAAACTCTGATTTTGAGTTGAAATGGTTTTTGTGATTTGCTTGTGATTTGCTTTGTGATTTATATTGTTATTTTAGTTATCGGTATAGTGTAAGTTGTCATTGGTGGTGTGCTTTGTGGCCACACCCATGAATATGTAATAACATCAAGGCTGATATACAGCCTTATTGTAACAGAATTAGCTTTGTTAATCCTTCTTCATTCATTGACAAAAGTGGTATAGGAATTTTTGTGGGCTGTTTCCACATATTATCTAAATCTACCTGTTCTCTGGCATAAGTTTCATTATTTGCTTGACTTTTGTATTTATCCTGTTTCCTTATTAAGTTCCTGTATATTGCATTGGCACTTTGTATATATCATAAAAGGGAAGAAATGTAGATATGTGTTAATCTCAAAATGTTTTGGGTAAAGGGTTTTGTCTGGAGTTGTACCTTGAAATAAATTTTCCCCATGACCTTTTGAAAATATATTCCCCCAAAATTTACTAATTAATATATTTTATTAAAATAAGTTATGTATTATAACTTTGCTAATTGAAAGTCCCTATTAAATATTAGGCATTATGCCTGGTTAAATATTGAAGTCATATGCCAGCCAATGAACAATTATAAAAGTTTCATCTACAAACATTTGGTGTCCTTATTTATTCCTTATTTATTTTATTACATTTATAATACTTCCCCTTTAAGACCATTAACTGTTCCTGCCCCTTTAAGAGGTTCTTATTTTAGTTATAAATATTTTTATTAAGAGGAACTTTATTTTTATTAAGATTAACTTTGTTAGACGTTTATAGAGAAATGCACAGTATGTATAATGTATTGAAAATTATGTACAACGTATTGCGTTGTTTATGTATTGAGTTATTATTGAGTCACATGTATTGAGTTATTATTGAGTCACATGACTCACTTCATTCTATTAGATTGGCTGTTCAGCAAGTGCTGGGAGGAGTTGCTGCTGGGTTGTCTATTTAAGGCAGCTGAGACAGGAAATCCCTCCCTTTCTTCTTTGATTTACTTGAGGAAGGACATGCTGGGAGAAATATCCTTCTTTCAATTGATTAAGAAAATGAGACGTGTTACCCCCATTGCATCCCCCTCCTGGGGCCAGATTTACTAAGGGGTGATTTTGGTGTCGATTATAAATCACCAGCCATTGCTGCGATTTTCCAGAGATTTAAAAAAAATTGCTGGATTTACTAAGGGGCGTTTATTGCTGGCGATTTGTAATTGACAGCAATGCATGGCGATTTTTTTCAGTTTAAATCGTCGCGATTTTGAGTTTAAAATAATGGCGGTTTACCTTTAAAAATTGCTGCACACTGTGCCCCCTTATAAAAAAAAAAAAAAAGTTTAATAATTTATTATAGAACAACATTATTAAAAAAAAATTAAATATGACAACACTATTGAAACAGACCTTTTCCGCAAAGAAACTGTCACTAATTCAATTCTCCATCATCACACTTTCCTCCTGTATTAAAGAGTATTCCAAAGGGGGAGTTCCTAAGAACAAAACAAAATTGCTCTGATAAACTTACCTATGGATACAGAGCTAAGGAACTCACAACCAGACTGTATAATAGAGGATACCCAAAAAAATATAGTAAAGCTAGATCTACAGTTGATAAAATAGACAGGAACCAACTGATTTTTTAAGAAAAATATATACAAATGTGAAACTCATGATGACAATATCAGAATGATAGGCAATTTTCGCCCCCAGTGGAGAGAAATTGGAAATTTTGTTAGAAAACACTCCAATGTTCTACGTTTAGATTCTGATTTGGGCCTGACCATTGGAGACAATATACAACTATGCTGGAGAAGATCAAAAAAATCTTGGTGATATGCTCACCCATAGTCCTTTTTTCAAGAAAACATACTAAACAAATATCCCAATACGCAGGATCCAGAAACTGTGGACACTGTAAGGCCTGTCCACCTTTAGTGGAAACAAAGTTTTTTCATGACAAATTTGATAAATGCTGGCATATAAAGGAACCTTTAAATTGCAAATCTGTAAACGTTATCTACTGCCTAATCTGTCCTTGTCCTGAACTTGAAATATATTGGAATGACCTCTCGTCCCTTCAAACGCAGTCTTATGGAACATGTTGGTAGAAATGCTGTAAAAGATCAATCTAAATTCAAACAGCTGACTACAGTTGCCAAACATTTCCTAAAACATCATAAAAGCAACCCAGCGCTTTTAAAAGCAATTATTACGGAAAAAAATCATATGGGAATAAGAGAAGGAGATGTCCTAAAGAACTGAGAAAGAGGGAAGCCACTTGGATCTTCCTGATGGGTAGTGTTACTCCTGAACTTATCCCAAAACGATATTTTGTTAGCCTGGGAGGGTACAGAGTCTGGATTCTTTGCATTTTTAGAAAACCTGAATTCAAACGAATTAGAGTTGAAATTCACTGCAACTTTTAGGGGGTTTAAAACTGCAGTTGTTAGACCTTCTGATAGAGGTTACCCCAATAGGTCTGAAAACTTTCACGTGTATAAAAATGGTAGACTATAATAGTTACCTTGCTTATGGAAGTTGTCATTTAACAAAATGGAAGACCAACATTCCGTATTCACCGTTCCTACGTTTACATAGGAACTGTTCTGAGCAGGCCGATTTTGTAGATCAAGCAAGTATCTACAAAGAACGTTTTAGGGAACAAAATTACCCCGCCAGCCTTATAGATTCCAGCTACCAAAGGGCCCAGCTTAAAGATAGGGCATCATTGCTGTCTTATAACGATAAATCTAAACGAGATTTTGCTCAGGACAATTCTATATTTTGTCCTTTTGTTACGTCCTATAACAATCAAGGGCATGCTATAAAAAGCATTTTGATGAAACATTGGTCCATTCTATCCCTGGACCCAGTATTGTCCTCTAGATCAGTGTTCCCCAACCTCAGTCCTCAGGGACCACTAACAGTCCATATTTTCTAGGTTTCCATAAAGAATCACAAGTGATATAATGAGCAGCACCTGTGGAGCTTTTAAAATGTGTCGGTTAGTAATGAACACACCTGTGCTCCAGCAGTGACACCTGGAAAACATGCACTGTTAGTTGTCCCTGAGGACTGAGGTTGGGGAACACTGCTCTAGATTAAAAGAGCATCCAGATGTTTTATTCAGACGAGCCCGGAGCATGCAATCATTGGTCTCTCCGAGTCACTTGGAACCCAAGACACAAACTATTAGTACTTCCTTACCTAGACCAATAGGCTTTTATTCATGTGGATCCTGCAAAGTGTGTAAAAATGCACATAGAGATAAGAAGGAATTTACAAATTCTAAAGGAACTGAGAAATGTATTATTAAAAGCTATATGAATTGCCTAAGTATGTTTGTTGTACACCTTCTACTAAAAGACCCCTTAAGATTTGTATTTTAGAACAGCTCCGTAACATCACCCACAAAGTAGCCAATCATAGTGTCCCCCGACATTTCACCCAATGTCACGGGGCAAATCCAGAAAGCCTAAAAATAAAAGCAATTGAGCTGGTTGAGAGGGATGTTAGAGGGGGTAATAGGCTAAAGAAATTAGCTCAGCGTGAATCCTTTTGGATTCTCACTCTTGACACTCTCACTCCAAATGGTTTAGATGAAGATTATGATATCACTCCTTTTTTATAATAAATTTTAGTGAGTTTTTATTAATTTTTATGTATATTTAACACTAAATTAATCTTTTGTCATTGTAATTTATTTAATATGTACAACTATCATATTCTATTGTCTTTACTAATTTTGTATGCCTAGTTTTTCTTTATCTAGTGGAAGGGACTTTTGTCTACCTAGCAACAGATGAGTATTTTTTACCCAGCAACTGATGACTTGCGCTGTCATTGTGATTTATGAGCCACGTGTAGATTTGTTTACAGATTCCACACCTATCATATACAGATTGGCGACTCGCTTCCTGTGGCTCAGGATTAGTGGGCTTCCCTTCTGGTATTATTCCCGGTTTTCTTACTATGGTGCACTTACTTGTTCCTCCCGCACAATTCTCCAGCACAGTTGTGGATTGGCGCATTTCTAATTCCCGCTACTATAAATTTGCGTACATCCCCCCACACTTTACCTCCCTGATAAAGTCTACCGACGAAACGCGTAGGAACGTGGATTCTGATTACTGAAGTGTGTTTTTCAAGTGTCTGCTGTTTCCACCTGTCTTCTTGAGTCTGCCTGGAGGAGCCGCTGTGCTCACATTCCTATGTTCTCTCCTGTTGTTGCTAATACTTTCCACTACTAGTGACACATTGCATTGCATATCATTCATTCAATGTCAGTGACAACTGTATGTGTCAAATCTATGGCATTAATGTTAAAATAGTCTCAGTCTTCTATATATATATATATATATATCTATGTTGATTTGTTGGCTTATACTTAATTTATTATTTAATATATTTTTATGCAGCCCCATATTACATAGCACTTTACAATGGTTACTTTACTTGCACACAGACAGGCTTAGTGGCTATTTAGCCCGCTAGCAGCTTCCGAGGGAGTAACTGGGGCGCCTGGAGGGGACTCTTGCAGAGACAGGGATACCGTAAGTTATTCCACGCTCATGCACTTATAAGTGTAATAATGATACGCTCAGTTGCTATGCAGGAATCATGTTATCTGCCAAAACTTTTGGACAAGAACTCTATATAAAGCTGTATTATATCACAGTGAATCGTCATAGCGACTCGTGGTGGCGCACCGTCTTGGCATTTTATAGATTGTTATTTATTTCCTTTGGCTGTTTGGAAAGCAATAACCACAACAGCACAAATGTTCTTTTAATACAAATGTCATGGATTGCATCTTCAATATAACATGAGTAACTTGGACTTGGAGGCAAGGAAGCTGTTGTCGAGGGTTCTATGCGGTCCCCTCTTTCAGAAATAAAATTTGTAGCAAATGTGTTATTCAGCAAAGGTTCTTAAAGTACTAAATTAGTTATTTGTCAGTCAAATTTCCAGTACCAGAGTCATTTTGTTTATGTGCAATTAAAGGATACCAAAGGCCAGATTAACTGAAGGCGAGTATGTAAAAATCGCCAAAGTTTGCTATTTTTTACTGTTGATTTGTAAGTCTCTGATTTACTTAGAAACATAGAAACATAGAAAGTGACGGCAGATAAGAGCCACATGGCCCATCTAGTCTGCCCATCCATTAAATCACCATAGATGGTATATGTTCAAAATCACCACAGTTGAACTATCTCGAATTTTGTCCATTCTTTGGATTCAAATCTCAGATTTACTAAGAGTAAGGGCCTCATTCATTAAAAATGCATCGCGGGCCATCGCGGGGATATTGGCGCGATTTAAAAAAAAATGTTTTCACATTCATTAACACGCGATTTTTTTCAATCTCAGGCGATGGTCTGCGATGTTTAAAGGGCTAAATCGCGATGATTTTCATTAGAAAAGCACCGCGATTAGCCCTTTAACAAATCGCGGCAAATCGCATGCTATTGAAAAAAGCCTAAGTGCTGCATGGCTGCAAGCCTTAGCCATGCTGTACTGATGGAATTACAGGGATCAGCAAAGCTGATCCTTGTAATTCTATCAGCACAACATTGTTAAACTTGTAATCATGCAGCGCTACGTGTACTGTGTAAAAAAACAAAACAGAAAAAAAAACCACAACACATACATTAACCCCTACATTGCTAAAATAAAGTATGCATGTAAAAAAAATATTTTCCTAACTAACAATGTTCCCTACATGAGTGCACTTACCTTCGGTGGT
>WWET01012409.1:0-11324 GCA_011038615.1 Limnodynastes dumerilii
CGTATTTCCGCTACATTACGACCATCCATAGTATGCTTACCATCGTTTGGACGATGTCTAACGACCGATAGGTGGGTGTGGTTTCATACGTACGATCGCTTGAGCGGTCGTATTTTTGTGTCTGGTACGCTCGTGCGATAATACGCTAATGCGTATTATCGATATCGTAGGTCTGGATCAGGCCCTATGTCTTTATAGTCGTCGGTCATTTAAATGTTTTTTCAAATGTTTTTGGTCGTCGGTTCATTTGCAGGAAGTCTATCAGATTGTGATTCAAAGCCTGGTATCTGTGTTCTACAAATGGTTATTTGTACCAAATTTTATTGCAGTAGCAGTCTCCGGTCTAACAGCCCGCTTTGCGAAACAGAGACAGCCGAAAGTTACTTTGTAGCTGTCTCTATTTCGATTAGGGGGCCATTTTAGAATTTTTTTGGAATGGGTGAGTGTGCCGATCGGTATACTCACCCATTCATTTTCACAGACCTGCCGCAGATCCGGTTAGGCTGCGGCTAGGGGGGTCTTAGGGTTAGGCTGTAGAGAATGGAGTATAAGGGTCAGGCTAGGGAGAAGGGAAGGTTAGGGTCAGACTGTGGGGAAGGTAGGGTTAGGGTTAGAATTAGGGGTTAAGGTTAGTTTAGCCACTCACCTTTCGGAACACCGTGTTTGGTGCTCCGGGGATCGATTGCGTTGCCTCTTTGAGGCATAAGCAATCAATATCCCAGCCAGTTCAAAACTGGCTATGAGAGAAAGGCCCTTATTTGTGGGGACCCACACCCATTTTATTGTATGGCGGTTCTTCGACAAAACTGTTGGGCTTGAAGCTAATGGTGTTTCTTTTATTTGTAAATAGTGCAATGTGAGTTTGCATCCAAAATTTGCAGCCCATAAATGAATATTTACCTTACATTTACTACTGATTACTACTGATAACATACTGTCAATATACAATACTATATTGTTGTTATAATTAAGAGTTTATTTGAATAAATTCATGTGTTCTTGTATAAGTTGTTTTTTTTTTTTTTTTTTCAAAATGACTTAATCTTTTGGCCCATTGGGTAGATAACTGCCCAGTCTGTTACTGAGGATCGTCACACCAAAAAAAATATTGTCACCAGATGTTTCTTAATTGGGACAAAATTAGCCATCCCTTTAGAAACGTAAAAAAAATTCCTACAGATTTAGGTACCGGCCAAAACCGATTAATCAATTTTGCATTTGCTGCAAATTATTGTTGACCTTGGACCAGATCCAGACTTACAATTCGATGCAGGATCCACGCAGTATCCATGCTTACTTGCTGGTAAGTAAAATAGTCTTTTGTAAGGAATTCTGACAGTAAGGGCTGATGAAAGAATTCTGGACACCTTAGACAAAGCTTCAGACCATCACCCATCCCCTTCCTGCTTCCCCAGCAATGCTTCGCATTGGCTAATCAGTACAAGTAAGCACGGCTGCAGGGGAGCAGTTAAGCCGTAACCTCTGAATGCACAAGCCACAATGGATCAGCTGAATCCCTGCAGTGGCTCTTAACCAATCAGCTGTCTTGTTCCTGATCATGCTAAGTAGTTTCCTCAGAGGTTCTCCTCTTTACAATTAGGAAGGGTGAAGTGATGCCGTGAGGCTACTAGTTTTCTTTTATCAGGGTCAGTCTCTCCTCTACCTAGATAGGGTGATTTAATAGATTCTGCAATATACATTATGTTTATCTACAATATTGTGAATACATGATCAAGGATGCATATTTTTACTATGAGCTTGATTCAGATTTAGGAAGCCACAGCTTTGATTTATTAGAAATAACCTACTACGGATGCAAAGTAGGTTACTACTACTACGGATGCAAAGTAGGTTATTTATGCAATGTACTAGTTAGGTACATAGATTTAGTACTTGTGGCTCTTTAAAAAAACACACGTAGTGCTTTAAGAAAAAGGGGCACACCTGCCGCCTTGGGTAAAAATAATATTAGAATTAGCCAGGGAGAGAGGAATAAGGAAAACACTGTACGTATTTTCCTTCTTACACACCAAAAGATAAGGTAGCATTAGGTTACAAAAAATTAGAAAAAGATTAAGGGCTCTATTTACTATCATTAGCGCATTGAGCACTAATGATAGCAACCAGGCTCACTACACCTTGCAGCGAGCCTAGCGGGACCGCAGGGAGTATTTATTAATTCTTACCCCTCCGGCGAGGTCCCACGATGGTCAGCGAGCCATTAGCTGACATTGTTCGGCTATGGAGTCCAGGCGCTTCGGTTTCTATTTTTTGTGGGGTTTTTTTATTGAATAGGTTTATTAGATAGAATTTTATTAAAACTAGTTAATATATTTTTTTAATTTTTTTTTTTACTTAGATTTTAATAGGGATTTTTACTGTATTCCAGCGCTCTCCCGACATGTACCCCCATCTTCCTCCCCCTAATAACAGCTATTAGGGGGAGGAAAAGGGGTTTATTTGGGGAGACCGCTGGAATACTTACCCTAATGCCATCTTCAGATCCACGCTAAATACTAGCCTGTATTCATTAGAGCGGGCCGGCGATCAGAAGTGTTATTTTCACTGGTTTCCATGGCGATGATAGCATTATAAATAAGGAACTGTATCATATGAAAACGAACTTTGTAAATAGAGCCCTAAATTTTAATCTGGTCCAGTATATTGCCTAACTATAAGATGCATTTAAAAAAAAAATTAAGTTTTCACTAAAGATTTATTCTTAAAAAAAAGTAATTTTGATATTGGCTTTGTGTAGATTAGTTGCTCGCTATTGACAACTCTCTTTTTCCGCTTACCTATACATTATAGATGTAGTAGGAACACATATTCCCCCTTTTTCCTATGTGGGAGAATGATCATTGGTTTGGTACTCTGAAGTTTATACTGCCAGATGCAAGTAAAATGATGAAGGGCCGATCCAAACTCAATTGTGTATCAACAAACAAAAATATTTATTAGACAGGGGAATGGTTAAATGACAAAATAGGACATAGTGACATTCAATAACATGAATGACAAACAATGAATATGGCCACTTTAGACAAGATATTTCATCAGCATTGGTGTAGGACATTCTATACAGAGCACCCCCTGATCTGAACCAGGGGTGCACATAAATAAAGTTTAGATCAAAGAAACAGTGATGTCATAAAAGAACAAATAACAGGATAATGTCTGTGGTTTAGGCTGATCAGATTCACAGAACAATCTGGTCACTGGCTGTTGCTCTTTCCATTGTTTCTTCCCAGGATCTAGGAATTAGCATATCAAACAAGTACCATTTGGCCTATCTCATATGTTAATTCACCTATACAAGCATATACTTTCACATTAGAATCTATTACTGTCCATAACTTGTGAATGCTTAAGGCAATCTCTTATTAGAGCATAACATTATCATGACATCATAACAAGGTACACAACAAGGCTAAATATGACAGTAATATGACATTCTAATGCTGAATGGTGGATTGTAGTTGATTGGTACTGTACTTTCTGAAAAAAGGTGAAACATATATTTTAGTAACATGAAAACCACAATTTATCATGCATAGATTGCTCTTTATTGTCCTATAATATTTATTTTATATTTTTATTCAATTTCCACAGTACACACCTATGCAATAATACATAAGATGCAGTTTCACTGACGATGTACACACTATACCAATTTACCAGATCTGAGATCATCATTTCTCATAATCATCTGCTGAAACAATTGTGACTTCATATATATTGCACATTATCTGCCTGTGTTGCACAATAGATTGGCAGAAAAGTTTGACAAACTATCATTCTTGCAGACATACTAACCATATTCAAAATATGGAAATAAAAATGCCTTTCAAAGAGCAGCACTACTCAAATCCTATGTTGTTGTAAATTATGATCCATAGACAGACCTTTTACCTAAAAAGGCTTCCCCATGACAGGGGAAATAAGAAATAGAAAGGGACAGCTATGAACAATTTATTAGCTACACATAAAACATGTTAAAAAAGTAAAACCATCTATGCAAATAATCAATGGGCCTGATCCAGACCTATGATGGAGTGCGTTTTTACGATGGTCGTAAGCGTAAAAACTTACTGCACATGCTCGGGGCAGATGTTACGCTCGTGTTACGCTACAAAAGTCTGAATGTATGGGCCTTGAGCGTACCAGCTTCATTACTACGCATGAGGTGGCGTGCCTGCCATACAATAGCCGTAAATACGTACTAAGATCGGGGTGAGCCATTTAAATTGTACAGTATAGGCGTGCTAAGCGTCATAACTACGCAAAGAGCTATATGATGGCCGCGGCTACGCGTGGAAAAGTTAGGGTAGGGTTTACTCATCGTAAGATGGCAAAAGTAAGTACGAACAGGGGGAGTGCCTAGGGGAATGCATCGGAGGTACGCCGGTGTACATACGCTATGCACATAAGCGTTTCATGATCGTAGGTCTGGTTCAGGCCCAATGAGGTTAAAAACACAGAAAAACAATAACAAAATATCTCAATCCCATACCATGGTATAATGGTAGATAGCATACAGGCTGGGCAAATAGGCTAACAACTCGCCGCTGCTGTGGACCCAGGAATGGAGACTGTGGATCACTTCTGCTCAATTGACTGATGCGTTTCAGGCTACCATAGCCCTTTCTGAAAATCCTGTGAAATACACAGGGTCCACAGCAGCAGTGTGTTGTCAGCCTATGTATACGGGTTTCTACAGAACAAAGATGTTTTCTACATAAAACATTATTGATTGGCTCATTGTTTTAACATTGTTTAGAGGCTGTTTCATAGCAGAGAATGTGTTTTATGTTGAATCACCAACACTTACATATGCATAGCCCCATATTTGTCCAATATTGTACAATTGTTAATCAGGATTTTCACTAAAGCAAAAACAAAATAAAAAAAACAATAAAAAAAGCGACAAAAAACATATGATTAAAAGAGCACTTACCGTGCATTCTTCTAATACTGGACCAAATCTGTATGGGGCGTAGTATTGTCCTAGGGGCTGTACTTATTTAACTTGCATTACATTGACTTTTTTGCGAGCATTGCAACCTCAATTTCTTATAGTCTCAGATCATTCTTAAATAGGGTGGAATTTAAACTTAAAAACAGCTATACAAATATAAACCTTTATTGAAAATAAAATGTACCTACAATACATAAGACAGTTTTTTAGGAATTTGATTCTGTCCACCTCAGCGGAAAAAAAAATATAAGGTTTGTTCAGTGCCTGAGGGATATGCACTGAAGGTCGCACCAGTAATATACATATAGGAAAACAGGGAGATGGTGGTGATTGTAACCCCCTTATCGGAGATCTATAGATTTCATATTTCAACAACACTTATTTTTTACTGTCTGTTTGTGTTGGGTTTACCATGCAGGGAGGAAACAAATGCATATTTCACACATAATTATGTGTCAAAAGAAGTAAAAAATTATGTATTTGAGGAGATGCGGTGAGCAGAAACAAGGGGTAGAGGAAACAGGGACAATTTTTGGAGCACAATATCACCACCTATAACACACATATATAAGTGCCTCAAAGCATTTCCAGTATATTAAGTATATTAGCCATAATGATAAACATATGAACAGGAACACTTAGAATTTAGAAAAATTAGAAATTAAAATGTAAGTTTTATTTAATAAATAATTTTAAAAGGCATAAGATAGCCAATGTGAACATATTCACATTTAATGTTAAGAAAGTTTTATGACAACTGCATGTACAAATATAAGTACTGATATGTATAGAGTAAAATTAAAGTTCTGTTAGGAAAATACTTCCATGTAAGGAATCCTCCATATAATAACATGAATATTTGGCTGTGTGCCTTGCCTAGGAATCTCTCCAGCCAGGCTTGCAAGCGCTGCTTAGCCCGCTAATACATCGGGGGAATATTACCTGCAGACTCAACTTACTGGCAGGAGCTTCAAGCTACTATCCCTTGCCGATTCATCTCTATCTGAGAATTCCATATTCTCTATTACAGAGTGAAACAGGTTCTACTATAAGGACCAGCATCAGAGTGGCCACTCTACTAAATGCAAGTACCTTTATATATATATGCTAACATCAATACTAGTGGATATATAAATACCACATCTATCTTCATCATACCACGTGCTCTCTAATAATATGATAAGTGCCAAAGGAAACAGGAATATAGATTCTTGAATTATTTCACTTTTTAAGACCAATCTATTCAACATATTCAACAACTGTTGCGCAAGAAGAAGATAAATATTAGAGTGGTAACTGACTGTGTATTGTTATCGTCATATCACTGTAGAAATTTAATTGGATATGCTTTTTGGGTACTTATATTCAGCATCTGTGTTTTTAGAATTTTTATAATAAAATAGGCAAGTAATAGCGCTCTTATCCAACAGTAGTATTTGTTTCATAAGGACTAGTCATCCTTTTATGAGCAGCTCTACTGTCTGTTTTTTCACGGCATTTATTCAGGATATTTTAAGTGCCAATCTATCCTTTCTTGTGTTTTCCCAACATGAATACTCTACCTACAGGTGAAACTTGAAAAATTAGAATATCGTGCAAAAGTTCATTTATTTCAGTAATTCAGCTTAAAAGGTGAAACTAATATATTATATAGACTCATTACATGAAAAGTGAGATATTTTTAAGCCTTTATTTGTTTTTATTTAGTTGATTATGGCTTACAGCTTATGAAAACCCCAAAATCAAAATCTCAGAAAATATGAATAATGTGAAAAGGCTCAAAGTGTCACACTCTAATCAGCAAATTAATTCCAAACACCTGCAAAGGGTTCCTGAGCCTTTAAATGGTCTCTCAGTCTGGATCAGTAGAATTCACAATCATGGGGAAGACTGTTAACCTGACAGTTGTTCAGAAAAGCATAATTGACACCCTCCAGAAGGAGGGAAAGCCTCAAAAGTAAATTGCAAAAGAAGTTGGATGTTCTCAAAGTGCTGTATCAAAGCATGACTGCAGCCAGGAGAGGACTGTAAGAAAAAGGCCATTCAAAAGTGTAGGGGAACTGCACAAGAAGTGGACTGAAGCTGGAGTTAGTGCATCAAGAGCCATCACAGACGGATCCTGGACATGGCCTTCAAATGTTGTATTCCTCTTGTCAAGCTGCCCCTGAACAACAAACAACATCAGAATTGTCTTACCTGGGCTAAAGAAATAAAGAACTGGTCTGTTGCTCAGTGGTCCTAATGAGTGGTTCTAATGAGAATTTTGCATCTCATTTAGAAACCAAGGTCCCAAAGTCTGAAGGAAGAATGAAGAGGCACACAATCCAAGATGCTTAAAGTCCAGTGTGAAGTTTCCACAGTCTGTGTTGATTTGGGGAGCCATGTCATCTGCTTGTATTGGTCCACTGTACTTTATTAAGTCCAGAGTCAACACAGCCGTCTACCAGGACATTTTAGAGAACTTCATGTTTACTTCAGCAGACAAGTTTTATGGAGATGGTGACTTCAATTTATGGAGATATGACTTTATTTTCCAGCAGAACTTGGCACCTGCACACACTGCCAAACCAAAGGAACCCTGGTTCAATGACAGTGGGATTACTGTGCTGGATTGGGCCAGCAAACTCGCCGGACCTGAACCCCATAGAGAATCTATGGGTCATTGCCAAGAGAAAGATGAGAGACATGAGACCGAACAATGCAGAAGAGCTGAAGGCCACTATTGAAGCAAACTTGGTCTTCAATAACACCTCAGCAGTGCCACAGGCTGATAGCGTCCATGCAAAGCTGCATTGAGGCAGTAATTCGTGCAAAAGGGACCCAAACCAAGTACTGAGTACATATACATGATTATACTTTTTAGAGGGCCGATATTTCTGTATTTAAAAACCTTTTTTTATTGATTTCATGTAATATTCTAATTTTGCGAGATTTTGATTTTGGGGTTTCCATAAGCTGTAAGCCATAATCAACAAAATTAAAACAAATAAAGGCTTGAAATATCAAACTTTGCATGTAATGAGTCTATATAATATATTAGTTTCACCTTTTAAGTTGAATTACTGAAATAAATGAACTTTTGCACGATATTCTAATTTTTCGAGTTTCACCTGTACATGCAGTGCCTAGCCGACTCACGGCGGGCCAGCCATGATTAAGCTAATGATGTGAAACACGCATTGGTGGTAAGGGGATACCAAGTTTCCTACTTCTTTTACCTTTTTCACTTTCTGTCCACTTCAAATAGTTTTTGTTTGATACTCTCAGTCTGACTTCCTCTTCATCCTTTTTTGCATCATTTCAATAGCTAAGTCTTTTCCGTGTGTCTTTTATACTTTCTGAGTGCATCAATTTCAAGGTTTAGATTAGGATAGGAATTTATATACCCCTTTGATGGGAGAAGTCTCGCCGTGAGGCAGCTAGGCACTGCAAGTATGGAAAGTATCCAAATATTCATGTTAAATTGTTAGGCTGTCATGTTAACTTGGAGCACGTTTACTATGTTAATTCTATTGACTTGTACAAGTGCTACAAGTGCTATTATTTTATACAGCAACATTTATTGATTAGGGGCCAAATTTACTAAGCTGCGGGTTTGGAAAAGTGGAGATGTTGCCCAAAGCAACCAATCAGATTCTGGTTCCCATTTAACTATTGCATACTAGCGAATGTCAGCTAAAATCTGATTTTTGCTATGGGCAACATCTCCACTTTTCCAAATCCGCAGTTTAGTAAATCCGGCACTTGTCTAATATGTAGCAACATTTGTTTTTATTATTTGAAATCCCTTTATATGTGATCATATTACAAATAAATTAGTCAAATAAAAGGTGAAGTATAAATGAACATGTCTATGTCATTATTTCAGTACACCTAAATAGATTTTTATTTCTTGTTAATTTTCGATAAGTCCCATATATAATAATATATTCCCATTTGACCAAGTCCTAACATATTTCACACTTTCAATATTTTTGATAAATGAGAAAATAAAGGCACATACAGTAGGCTTGGAAAATGTGAAAAATTTACAAGCATATTTAATAGAAAAAATACCATATATTTAACGCAGCATTTCACATAATTATAAGATACTGCAGTACTTGACAGATTTATTTAAACTTTTTGAACATTAATCATACAAGCATGGTTAAGAAAAATTCCTTGATTTAGGGAAATATTTGCTTTTAATAATGTAACAAGTTCAACTACAGGTAAGTGAGGTATACAAAATATTGTTGCACACTGGTGGGAAATTGCTGGTACGGTGTGATATATATCATAAAAAAACAAAACACCTGTTGTTAATAAGAGAAAGCATAACCGTTTTGCAAACTCAGCACTGCCATAGGATTAAGATAAGTTAGGAGTGATGGGTTTTGGGCAGCGGTTGTTACCAAAAGTGGTCGCACCCATATCTTAACGGGTTTACCAAGCCACATGTCATACAGAAAATACTAATTTCTGATCACTGCCAGCATTTGGAGATCACTAAGAGTTGTCAGGCAAGCCAGTATGATAACAGCTAATTCTATTAAGAAGTAGAAGGATCTGTTATGATGTTTAATAAGAAGGTGAAGTTTTGGTCTACTCTCAGGTCTGATATGTAAATTGAAGCGGAGGGGAAAGTCTGACCTGGGTTTGATATATGGGCCCATATTCACACCTAAGAAGCAGACGCCTCTTAGGTGCGTATCTTTAGTAAAGGATCTACTACGCAATCTATATACCAGTTCAGTACGTAGATTGCCTCCATGCGGTCATTAAAGACCACACAGAGTATTTTAAGAAGAAAGAGGCGGCGTAATGCCAGTTAGTTAGAAGTGGGAGGACACTTAGCCGGGAGGACATTGCGGACATTGCACAGATAGTTAAAGTAGCCCTATGCCACTCATAAGTGCCATAAGGTACCTATAAACGGGGAAGGGGGGGTAGGGCCAGGACGGGTGAGTTAGGTGCGTATCTGTCCGCTCCTAACTCAGCCAGATCTTTGAATATGGTCCATAGTGGCTAATTTGGGGTTTAATTTTATTCAGGTCAGGGAAGGGGTAGTCTGATATCTGCCAGGGTTGGAGTGGTCTGGGTCGGGGTGGCATAATCTGTCAGAAATGTTAGTGAAGTCAGTCCTGTACACATGCATTCTATTTTCTTAATATTGCCCTGAATTAAGGAAATACTTAATAAAGAAAAAAATCCAACTACAGGTAAGTGATGTATACATTATATTCTGTTGGCTCATAGCAAAATATTATTGCACACTGGTAAATCACTGGTACAGTGTGATATAAATCATAAAAAAGAAATGTACTCCAATATCGTGGAAATATCCTTTAGCAAAAACACCTGCTGTAAATTAAAGGAATAACAAACTTTTTGCAAACTTAGCCCAGTCCTACTACAAAGAATCTAGACAGCAAAATGAAACCACTTGGCACATCCAGTCTGGCATTTTTGTTTAATTATTTATCATTTTATACCTGTAACAGAAGTCTCCTTTTGACAATCAAGAGATAGAAGGTTTATCTGTCCGCACTCCACTGTTCAAAATGGAAAATGATGATGGGCTGGATCCAGACCTAAGTGCTTGTTAAGTTTGTTAATGTAGCGTATTTATGCTAGTGTAATTACTATGCACTCCCCTAGGCACTCCCCTCGAGTGTACGTACTTTGGCCGTTTTACATTTGCCAAACCCTACCTTAACTTTTCGAAGTGTAACTACTGTCATACGTAAAGGCTGCACATATGTAGGTGCCTAAGCACACCCATACTGTACGATTTAAATGCCTCACCCTTCGAAGCATAATTACTGGTTTCGTATGGCTGTTACGCCCCTTTATTTGCAGTTACGCTATTGATACGAAACAGGTATGTATGTTCAGAGTTATGTGGCATAAAATGCCACGCGCATGCGCAGTACATACAAAACTGCGTTTTTACAAATCCGGCTAGTGTAAATACGCTAGCGTAGGTATCTCAGGATCTGGCCCGATGTTACTGGATTTACCTGTTAATACTTTTATTATAGTATTTCTTATTTATTTAATCAACACATGATATATTATATAAGAAAAGGTTAATTTGAATGAGTTGTGTGAAGAGATTACGGTATAGAACAAACTAATAACTATAAGACTGTGTATAATTGACTATCCTGTACTTCTTGATTGTCTAAGTAGTTGTCTGGCTTGGTGGTCAATAGATCTATATATTTGGCCAAGGTAGGATGCCAATAATGCGTAGTACCAAACTGTGTATCAGTTCGTTGTTCTGCCAAACTTACAACAGATGTCTGGGCTGGCTAATGCTTCAATGTGGGAGTCAGTCCCCGGTTAGAAAACACGATTT
>WWET01012411.1:0-11320 GCA_011038615.1 Limnodynastes dumerilii
AGGGGAGGGGAATGAGGAGGTGTTAGAGGGGGCAATTAGGGGATGGGAATGAGGAAGTGTTGCAGGGGGCAGTGGCTGGTGCGGCATTTATATCTATCACAGGGTATTGAATATATTGGCCTTTATATTCTGTTGTATATTTATTTTGTTAGTTAGTTACTCTTTGTCTCCCTTTATGTCCTATCACATGCTAATGAACATGACTGTGTAGAGGTGCAGACTAATATTGTGCTGTTTTATTTTTCCAGATAAATAACTCGTGCTATAGTCAGAGGAACCTTCTGCACACGGCTGTGAAATTACAGATAAATGAACCCTAAAATTGAACTTGTCAAGGAAAAGTCTCATTAATGCTTAACAAAATGAGCAGTTACGTGTCAAAGATGACTGAGAAGATAACATTATATGAAGAAGGAAATCTAAAGGGTGCTAATATACCAACAGGTCATAATAAGGCACATCATGTATCTGCTAAGAAGGAACCAGCCTCAAGTGATGGAGGAAAAGACCCTGATATTTATACACCCACAGATCATATACAGTCTACATCTACTCATATTAATGAAGAACCAGTCTCATGTGATGGAGGATCAGTCACAGACACTGACATTTATACACACACAGATCATACACAGTCTACTTCTACTCATATTAAGGAGGAACCAGTACCATGTGATGGAGGAACAGTCACAGACATTGACATTTATACACCCACAGATCATACACAGTCTACATCATTTCAGATTAAAGAGGAACCAGTAGAACAGCTCACAAACAATGATATCTCTATATCCTCAGATTATACCCTGTCTACATCTATTCATATTAAAGAAGAACCAGATTCATGTAATGGAGGAAGTGCTGATATTTTTACACCCATAAAACAAATGCAGATATTAAATTTATCCACTAACATGAAGGAATTTGTGAAAAGAGAATATTTCACCCAAAGCCCAATGTTTGTTACACATGAGAAGAGTTACACAGGACATAAGCCATTCTCATGCTCGGAGTGTGGAAAAGGGTTTACCCGTAGAACACACTTTATCACACATCAGAGAATTCACACAGGGGAAAAACCCTTCTCATGCTCAGATTGTGGAAAGCAGTTTTCGCAAAGATCATATTTTGTTTCGCATCAGAGAATACACACTGGAGAGAGACCATTTTGCTGCTTCAAATGCAATAAATGTTTCAGGATTAAGAGCAGTCTGAATAAGCATTTGAGAACACACAAAGTAGACAAACCGTACACTTGTTCTTTATGTAAAAAAGCTTTCATGCACAAAGGGCATTTTGTCGCTCATCAAAGAATTCACATGGAAGAAAAAAGATTTTCATGTTCTCATTGTGGAAAATCTTTTATACATCACGGACATTTTGTTGCCCACCAGAGAGTTCACACAGAAGAGAAGAGGTTTACCTGTCCTTATTGTGCCAAGACCTTTATCCATCATGGGCATTTTGTCGCACATCAGAGAATTCACACAGGAGAAAAACCGTTTACATGCTCTGAATGTGGGAACTGTTTTAACACTCACCATAATCTAGTTGTACATCAGAGAATACACACAAGTCCATCCGTTACTTTTCTCTGAATATGGTAGATGCTGAACCAGGTCATACTTGCTTCTGTCCATACTCGTTACCATTATTTTAATACTCTATACGCTGGAAAAATATCAGTATGTAGTCATGCATTTTAACATTGTGTCCTTTTTTTTCATAAAAGGTCATGTTCTCGTTTTTAGTGTGTAGCCAAAGGGCCCTGAGAAGTGTGGATAAATGAAACACCAAATGGGCACAATAGCGTGGGAAATAGAGAGTGTTAGACTTCTGTAGCCCTTCCATTGTATTTGGAGTTCTCAACCATTTTCGGCACCTGATATTCAGGACTCATCCCTCACACGCTTGGTCCGAGCTGGGCTTGATGTTACAAATTGTGTTATCTGGAGCTGCTCCCAATGTTCAATGCTGTCGTTCTTAGCATTGTGGAGTGGTGGCAGTGGGACTCGATGTTACATATGTTTCAGGGTCACCGGTTTCTCCCCTCTAGGATCGCTGACCATTAGAAGTCGGTCACTATGATATAACGGGATAATTGTAATCCTGAGCTGGGTCACCCATTGCTCTACTGTGCTGTGTTTAGGTGGATAAGGAATAATGGGGGAGTTCATAGAATTGCAATCAGTTATTAGTCTATAATGTTTAAAATGTCAAATCATCTAAAATGATGTAGTAAATAGACACTA
The DNA here is from genome assembly GCA_011038615.1 of Limnodynastes dumerilii. Taxonomy (NCBI): domain Eukaryota; kingdom Metazoa; phylum Chordata; class Amphibia; order Anura; family Limnodynastidae; genus Limnodynastes; species Limnodynastes dumerilii. The sequence goes on from WWET01012411.1 coordinate 2,253, forward strand.
TGTAACTGATAATCATTATATCATTATGTCTGCGCTGTCTGTGGCTGCGGTTCCCTGTAAATGTCTATCCATTAGTTGGATCCATTCAGTTTACTGTCATCTCAGGGAACTAGCTATTGTCATGGCATAATGATCACAGAGATATATGGACATTGTAAAGAAAAGCTCATGAGATCTTGGAATTGTCAACTCACTGAATGTAACCCAGAGATAACGCTAATCCTCTGATCACACTTCCAGTATATCGAGAATGAACGTTACGTTTGTAAACTGCGAATGTTTGTTTAATGTGGTGTTTTGTTCTGTTATAAACGTACATTTTCATATTTCATTTATACTATGAAATATTTTAGAAGATTGCGCTATTGATGGATAATTAGATGTTGCTATGGAGACAATATTAAGCGCACAGTTGTGTATATCTAGATGATGTGGAAATAAAGGTGATTTTCCAGAATTGAGGCCGATGTCCCGTGTGGCAATACTACCCAGCAGAGCTGACACAATGACTGTTCATGAATTACATTGTGCATGGCTGGAAGCTTGAAGTGTATTTAGTATTCATTCTCTGTTTATTGAAGAACAGGATTACACATCAAGCACACTGAGCAGTTTAAACATCTTTAGCTGGTAATATAGGAAGAAACTACATCAAACTGAGTATACAATGTAATACAATGTATAATCCTAAACTAAGCAATCTATTCTTAAGTTTCACACTATCATGGAAACTGAGATGAATATTAGAGCAATAACGGGTAAAGACAGAAGACGAGGGGAAGACAGGACAATAAGGAAAGGAAAGAAAATTTAAAATAAAAATAATAGAGATTATGACAACAACAGGGGGGGGGAAGCTACTAACGCCATGCAATTTAGTCATTTAAGAGCTAACTAGGTTTAGGAGATCCCGAGGAGTGTAAGGAGTCTACATAGAATATCCATGAGGTCCACGTAGCCATGTAATTTTGAAATTTGTCGGTAGCAGAGAGGATAATTTCATCCATTGACCTGTAGAATTCGAGCCGTTTATACCATTCCTCCAGGGTTGGGACTGTTGTCGAGCGCCAGTGGACCGGGATTAGGGCTCTTGCCGCATTGCCCATATGCATTAATAAGGTGTGCTTAAAAGCTGACGGGGAACCAGGGGGCAATGACAGGACCCAAAATTTTAGGTCTGTGGGTACCTCTGGACCTACCACTTTCTGGGCAAACTGAATTATGCTGTCCCAAAACTGAGAAATTTTTGGGCAACCCCACCAAATGTGCGCCATTGTGCCCAGAGCGATGTTGCACCGTCAACAATCTGAAGGGACCTGGGGCAGAAATGAGTGGAGAAGCTGAGGGGTCCTATACCACCTTGTCTGTATTTTAATCTGGGTCTCTATAACCGCGAGGCTACGGGAGCATACTGGGGTAGTTTGGAAAATGCGGCACCACTCTTCATCTGAGGGGGGTTCTATCAGGTCACGATGCCAAGCCTCTACATATCTGGGGAGGCCTGAAAATGTAGTTCTCAAAAGCAATTTGTAAAGCAGGGATATCAAATGTCTTGGGGGAGGTGTCAAAGAGGTCAAAGCTTCAAAGGGTGTTAGCACTCTCTTATAATGTACCCTATGGGGAGAATTAGTAAGAAAGTGGCATAGTTGAGTGTACACCCATATTTCCGATTGGGGAAGGGAAAACTTAGATTGTAGGTCCGAGAAGGAGTATATCTTCCCATCATGTAGGAGGTGATGAGCTCTAGTGAGGCCCCTGTCGGTCCACTGGGAGTGAACTCTGGGCTGCAAGCCAGGTACAAAGTCCGGATTGAAGGTTAACGGAGTAAGGGGGGAGCGTTGCGAGCTGATGGACTCCCTTCTTCTCACATTTTTCCAGACTTCTAAGGTTGGAGCTATGGTTGGATGGTCCACCCTAGGGAGGGAAGGGAGCCATGGGAGGAGCTGCAGCGGTGTCTGGACAAAATGGGCCTCTAGTGTCACCCATTGCTTCGCAGAGGGACAGGCGGACCAGTCCACCAGTCTCTGCAGATGAACCGCAGAGTGATAGGTGGCTAGGCAAGGGGCCTGGAGGCCACCCATATGTTTCGGGCGAAATAAGACATCCCGTCGGCACCTAGGCCTCTTACCACCCCAAATGAAGTTGGTCAACAGGGATTGAGCCAATTTGAAGAAGGTCGGGGGCAAAGCTATTGGAAGCGTTTGGAACAAGTAAAGGCATCTTGGTAGAATGTTCATCTTTATGACATTGAGACGCCCCAGCCAGGAAAGCCTTTTCGAGGCCCAGGACTGGGTGTCAGCCCTTAACTCTGTCAACAACGGAAGAAAATTCAGGTTGTACAGCTGGCTGCAAGAGCTAGAAAGGTTCACCCCTAGGTACCTTATGTGTGTTGGCTTCCAATTAAATTGAAACTGACGCTCAATAGTGAAGCGGGTAGTGTTAGCAATATTAATCCCCAGAGCGAGCGATTTGGAGGTGTTAATTTTGAAGTTGGAGAGATCTCCAAACCGAGAGAACTCTGTCATCAGTGCAGGGAGGGTGGATAGTGGATCAGTGGCAAAAGTCAGCACATCGTCGGCAAATAACGCTAGTTTTGTCTCTTTGTCACCTACCTTAATGCCTTTTATGTCAGGGTTTGCACGAACCGTCCGGGCAAGAGCTTCGATACAAAGCACAAAAACTAGGGGCGAAAGCGGGCAACCCTGTCTCGTGCCATTTGAGATATAGACTGTGTCAGAGAGGGTGCTATTGACACGAAGCTTGGCTGAAGGGGATTTGTACAGGGCCATTATTTTCTCAAGAAAGGGGGGACCCAGACCCAGATGCTCCAGAACTCCATACATGAAGTCCCATGCTACTCGATCGAACGCCTTTTCGGCGTCCGTCGACAATAGCACGAGGGGCACCCCATTGGAGCAGGCATAATGAGATAGATTAATAGCCTTAATCGTGTTGTCTCTGGCCTCACGACCCAGGACAAAGCCGACTTGATCGCTATGGATAACCGCTGGTAGGAAGCCCTGCAACCTGTTAGCGATGAGTTTGGCAAAGAGCTTCAAATCTATATTAAGCAGCGATATGGGCCTGTAGCTTGGGCATCTGGCCGGGTCCTTGCCCTCCTTGGGGATGAGGGAAATGTGCGCCTCAAGCGAAGCGATTGGTAAGGGCGAAGAGTCAGAAACTGCATTAAATGCCTGGAGGAGAACTGGAAGGAGAGGTGTCTGGAACGTTTTGTAAAACGTGGCAGTGTAGCCATCTGGTCCCGGGCTCTTCTCTTCCGGGGAGGACTTAACAGCCGCCTCCAGTTCCAAAAGGGTGAAAGGGGAATCTAGTGCTTCCCGGTCCGCCTGAGTTAGTTGGGGGTAGTCACAGTCCCGTAAGTAGTCCGCGATTTGGGTTTTACGGAGAGGGCTGTCTAGGATAGGGGATTGTGCTTGGATGTTATAGAGCTTAGAGTAGAACTGGTGGAAAATTTTCGCAATGTCCTTGTCAAGAGTAGATCTATTCCCCTGATGGTCAGATATGTGTGAGATGAAAGTAAGGGAACGTTGTGATCGTAGGGCCCGAGCGAGCATTTTCCCAGGCCTATTGCCCCATTGAAAATAACGATTTCGACACTTGCGATAAGCTAAACTAATTCTGTCATCCAGAAGTTTATTAAGGGCCGTCCTAGTGGAAGTCAATTCTCGTAGAACCGTCGGGGAGAGGGTAGATTTATGTCTTGATTCTAGGTCTAAGATTTTTGACAAGAGTTGTAATCTTTGAGTCTCTTTCTGTTTCTTGAGGTATGATCCCAGCTGGATGCAACGCCCCCGGACCACACATTTAAGTGCTTCCCAAACCACAACCGGGGAAGTATCCCCCGCCGTGTTATGAACTAAATAGTCCGAGATTGTCTCCTCCCGCTGGGCTTTGCAGTATGGATCCTGTAGTAGGCGTTCATTGAACCGCCAGGTCCAGGATAACAAAAAGAGGGGAGTGGTCAGTCCACGTAATCGGGCCAATAGTTGCGTCCGTCAGGAGGTGAAGGTGGTCATGACCAATCATTACATAGTCTATTCTAGTGTATGAATCAAAAGCGTGGGAGTAATAGGTGTAGTCTCTGTGTTCTGGGTGAAGCAGTCTCCATGTGTCGATAAGCTGGGCATCATGGAATAGTCTTCTCATCCGTCTCTGGGCTTTAAGCGGGTGGTGTCCCGATGCACGGGATGAATCAAGGAGAGGTTCAAGAGCCCAGTTGAGGTCACCACCTAAGATTACCACCCCCGATTTTTCCATTTCCGTCTGGTCAAGCATGCTAGTGATAAAGGGCAGTTGGCCATTATTGGGGGCATAAACATTAATAAATGTGAAAGCCTGGTCACGAAATTTGCCCTTTACCAAGAGACCCCGACCATTTCCCATCTTTACCACTTGGGGCTCAGCAAGGACGAACCGTTTGGAAAAAAGTATAGCCACCCCCTTGGACTTACTGTCCGGGTTGTTATTGAGAAAGACGAGAGGGTAATGTTTGTTGGAGAGAGAAGGGGCCGCCCCCTCCCTGAAATGAGTCTCCTGAATAAGAGCCACGTCCACCCTCCCTGTCCTCAAAGTGTGAAAGAGTTTAGAACGTCGCTCTGGGGTGTTGAGACCCCTGACATTAAGGGATAGTATTGTACACTTATCTGATGACGAAGCCATTAGGGTAGATGAGAGTGTAGTGGACCATGCTTTTTGACACCGCTGCAGCTCCTCAGTCCCAGTCCGTCCGACCAGAGACACCACGGCATGGCTATAAGGGTATGGGGAAAGAGGGGGAAGAGGGGTGGGGGGAACATAGGGAAGATAGAACACATAACAAATAAGAACATCTGGTCAATATATTTTAGGATTCTCAAATTACAAACAAACCAGGGAAAAGGTTCTGCATCAAAGGGCACGGTGGGCATTATGGACACCATGCACTAAGTCGTTAAAGCGGAGGAAGTAACAGGGGTACTAAGGAACTCCAGCTTATCTGTGTGCTATACTAAGGAATGTAACCTAAAGAGAAATAACATATCTAATTATTCCAAGCTATGGTATAACAACTTATGCAGTCTAAGTAGACAGTGTTAAAACCCAAGCGAAAAATGTAGAGCCTAACCAGCCAAATCTATTCCAGTAGGGAACCTATAACAGGCTAAACTAGGTAGAGGTACAAAGACTAATATACGAATAGGGGGGATGGGTTATTAACGGACAGTCTCTACACATATCCCACGGAAAGTCACAGGTAAGTTCAGCATAGCAGGCCCGGGTGTTAGGATCGCAGGGTGACACATCAGGTGATCGGCTGGCTGGGGCCTGGGTCACCATCCAGGGTAGCGGCCCTGCGCTTCTGGTGACGTTGTTGATTCCACGGCTCTCTTCTGGGTAGGGGTAAACTGGGGAGGGGCCCGTAGGCATTCCACCATTCTGGGAGGTCAATTTTCGGGAGGCCGAGGTCATCACAGAAGACGGACAAGCCCTCCGGGTCTCGAAGCGTTGCGGTTCTGCCATTATGAGATACTTGGCTGCTCAGTGGAAAGCCCCAACGGAATTTAATGTTCTGTCTTCTTAGTTCCTCTGTGAGGGGTTTAAGGAGGCGTCTTTGCTGCAGGGTCTGCCAAGACAGGTCCTGGAAGATCTGAATTTGCGACCCGTTAAATTCGAGAGTGGGGCGTCTACGGGCTTTTTCTGTGATTTCTTCTTTAACCCGATGATAATGGAGGCGGCAGATAATGTCGCAGGGTTTTTCAGAAGGAAGAGACCTTGGCTTGAGGGCTCTATGCGCCCGGTCGAATAGAATGACATTGTCCGGATGAGCGCCCAAGACCTCGTTGAAAATCTTTGTGAGGGCATCAACAATCCCCTCTGTAGGAATGTCTTCCGGCACACCCCGTATCCTAAGGTTGTTTCGGCGACCCCTATTATCGAGATCTTCAACTCGCCTCTGCATCTCCCTCATTTCCTTATCTTGCATCTCCATCCGCTCCTGGATCTTAACAAAGACAGCGGCTTGCTCGTCACCTGGAGCCTCAAGGGTCGCCACTCTGTCACCCAGATGGGAGACGTCTGCCTGGATGGCATTCACTTGTGACTGGACTGATTCTTTAATACGAGATTCCACTTCCTGGAGGTCGTGTTTGGTAGGTAGAGATTCAAGGCGTTTGAGGATCTCGTTATATTCGAAATTAGAGGTTGCTTGTGGTACAGGAGAAGGTTGGCAAGAGCTAGTGCTTTGGGCACCAGGATGCAGCGGTGACTGGGACACATTGCCAGCCTCGGAAACCGGGGATGGAGGATGTCGAGGAGTGAGAAACTGTGTGAGGTCGGATTGTGAGGGATGTGTCTTGGTAGAGTTGACGGTTTTCCTGGGGGTGCCCCTTCCGGATTTCCCCATGTAGCTATTAAAGGAGTGAGATAACAACAGAAGCTTGGATAGGCGATGGTTACTTCATTTAACTGCTTGTGGAGACCTGTTTCCCCTTCAACAGGATAGATTAGCAGAGAGTTACATAGTCAGGGCCTTTTCTCCTCCCCAAAGGGATAAGAGCAGCATGGGGATGCGGTTCCCGCTGTTGTATAAGCCGGCTGTTTTCAGAGAAGTGGTTGCCCTGGTTGGAGTGCAGGGCAAAGGCTGCAGACAAGTGAAAGGGAGGCTTTTGCCTGCAGGTGGCAATAAGGGGGTTCACAGCAGCTTATGAGTTGGTTATGAGTTGGAGAGAGAGAGAGGGGAGACACTTGATAACCCCAGCTTCTTCCGAGCTTCAGCCCATGGAATTCCGGGGTAGTCAGGAAAGGCAGAGGGTGTGGACTTCTGCAGGAATCTGATTAGCCTGCACTGTCAAAGGGTAAAGATGAAAAAGGGTGGCCCCCAGCACCCCTAGTGCTCCCAGGAGGCAGCAATATGGTTCTTTTATGTGAGGAGAGACCACAGGCTAATATCCAGGGTTTGGTGGGGATCCCTGAAAGGGACTGCAAGGCTCAGAGAGATGGCTAAGATAGTCCAGATGGCCCTTGTGAGGAGGGGGGAGGTGAGGGAAAGGAATGGCCCCCTCAGGGTGCAGTGGTAAGAGTGGTCCCTGTGTCCCTAGGCATGGGGAGAGGATCGCTGGGGCCCTCTGGGAGGGCAGACTGATGCCCACTGAAATGGAGAGGAGAGGGAGGGCGAGTGTGGCGCCTCAAGATGAATAGGTGCTGGAGGTGGTGTACCGCCGCAATTAGCTTCCGCCAGCGACCGTGACAGACTAACGGCAGCAGGCTGGATGGAATCCTCCAGATCCACGGAGGCCTCTGCAGCTGGATCTCCCTCGCGGTCTCCAAAATGGCGGCCGCACACTGACCGGACGCGGCTCTCCTACGAGGGCTTCAGACGGAGCCGGATGCCAGTCCCCGTCGATCGCTGGGGGCCCTGGGGTAGGTACGCTTCTCCCAGGGTCCCTCTGCCAGGGTCCGCCACGGGAGGAGGCCTGGAGGCACTGCCAGGCCGAACCGCGACAGGCCCGATGCCTCTGATCCGCTCCGCCGCAGAGGTACTTCACAGGGTTCCGGGTCGGGGTCAGAGAGGTGCCGGAGGCAGCAGGGGTCGGATGCCGGTGAGTCCGGAGCTCCAAGTGCCCCTAAACAGGCTAAGACAAAGCCCCAGTGCGGGAGCTAACACAGAGCACAACCGCTCAGCTCCGACCTTGAAGTGTATTTAGGTTAAACACATTGGGGCAGATTTAGAGCGTGTTTTCTATCCGCACGGTAAACCCCCCCAGCCACTCCCCTCTCATGTGTGTGTCCAGAATCCCACCTTAAGTTCTCTGCATCTGTCCACATGCAGATCTGTAGGGAGTGCATACTGCCGACCACTTAGCTTCATGTACAGTAGCTTAGGTTAGGCGTACTGATCTGAATTGCTGCCCTTTCACATGGATCTGCTAGCTGTACGCAAGGCCAGAAAAACACCCAATGAGCCTATCTGCACGGGAGAGTCCATGTCACGCTGTAAGGGGTGGACATTTTTCTAGGGTATTATGAGTAGTCTTGAGATATATTCCAAATGACAGAATTAGCAGATCCTTATTGTCAGGCTAATTACAGCAGGAGGTGTGGAGGATATGTGACGAGCTTGTCTGTGTGTTTCCATTGGTTTACATACATCCCGGGTTCTAATGGAATCTGAAGGCTATCAGTGTGGCCACTGCTTCCAATACAGACAGATCAGGGCCGCTTGCCCCAGGAGTGTTTTTACCTGCCCACAATTTCCAGCAGAGGTTAGAAACATTGCTGAAGATTTAGTGGTAAAATATGTTTTATTGTATTAAATGATAGCAGTATTGTGGAATCCTCTAAATATATTCTGTTAAACTTAAAAATAAATCCAGATGCATAGTTCCATTAATTATTCATTTAAAGATCAGCTCTTAACTATCGGCATAGTAAAATCAAGGAAAATTTCGCTTATCTGAAGTACTGATTTCTCTCCTATTTTCATATATGGCTTTAAGGTTTCTTTGGATCCCTCAGAAACTTCCACTGAATTAGCTAATATTACTATAAAATGATTGACCGATACGAAATGCATGTGCATGTGTATGTGTATGAATTGTGTGTGTGTATGAAGTGTATGTGTGTGTGTATGAAGTGTGTGTGTGTGTGTGTATGAAGTGTGTGTGTGTGTGTGTGTGTGCATGAAATGCATGTCTGTGTGTGTGTGTGTGTGTGTGTATGAAGTGTGTGTGTATGTATGTATAAATGCATGTGTATTTAAAGATCATCTCAGAAGAGACAGCAACATGTATCATAAGAATTCTTCCTTTATATCCCTTTTCAGCATCACTCCCCATGATATCATGATACAGCTGTTACTATGAATGACGGTGATACAGCTGTTACTATGAATGACGGTGATACAGCTGTTACTATGAATGACGGTGATACAGATATTACTATGAATGATGGCGATACAGCTGTTACTATGAATGACGGCGATATAGCTGTTACTATGAATGACGGCGATACAGCTGTTACTATGAATGACGGTGATATAGCTGTTACTATGAATGACGGCGATACAGCTG
>WWET01012412.1:0-11316 GCA_011038615.1 Limnodynastes dumerilii
AATCTATGGGTGTTACAAAGGACAAACAAAGACCATAGAAAAGCATCAGACTTCAGCTACCCACTAAGGGGGTTTAAGGTTACGCCAGAGCCTGGCCCACCTTACAGCATCCATCCTCTGCCTCTCCATATCCCGAATCTTCCCCACCTCGTGCAGAATATCATTCACCACCACCTCGACAGGGAGGCCTTTCTAACGAATGGACACTTGGCACCGTGCATTCCACGTGTAATACCTAACCACTACACTAACTAGAAAAAGTGTGACCAAATCAAACTGCCTCCACCTCCTATGTGCTCCATAAACCCACTCAGAGCAACTGAGACTCGAAAGGGCCGGGAGCCTCATAGCACCAGAAACTCTCCTATAAACTTCGATGTTAAAGGGGCACTGCAGCAAGAAATGGTTCATCGTCTCCTCCTCCCCTGGACACTCCTCACACGGGCAGCCGCCATCACTGACATTCCTGTACTTCAGGTTCCCCCTAACATAGAGCTTCCCGTGAAAGGAAAGCCAAGCGACGTCCCTAAGCTTTAGGGGTATCCTCTCATCAGTGATAAGAGCTATACCCTCTGAGCAGACACCACTCGGGCAATCCCTCAGTGACAGGGGATCCCAGAAGTAGGACTGCAAAACTCTCCTCTCCAACGTCCATCTAGAGGAGCTCTTGACTTCTCTAACCTCCAGGTGCCATCTCCTTGTCACCTTCAATCCTAGGGACACGTAGGCCGGAAGATTGATTGATTGATTGAAAGCCCTCTATCCACTGAGGAGGAGCCTCCAAGAGAAGGCTCTTCAGATGAAGAGAAATAAACGTGGTCAAATAGAAAGTCACTGGGTTCACCATACCCGGGCCCTCTTCCCTCCTCGGTCTGTAGGTCACAGATCTCTTGACAAGATTCAGCCTATTCCCCCAGAGCATCTGGAAGAAAACTGCATAAATCCTGGCCCATAAAGATTCAGGCAAAATGTACACGTAACTGACATACAAAAAGACTGGAAGCAAGTAAGTTTTGATCAGGTCTACCCTTTCCCAAAGAGATAGCCATCTCTTCCAACACTCTACCTTGGCAGACGCTTCTTCCAGCTTTTCACCCCAATTTAGGAGGGCACAGTCACGCTGGCCAAATTTAACTCCTAAGGTTTTAACCACAGAACTGACCTGGGGGAAAGTGTCCAGGAGGGCAAACTGTCTACCCTCCTCCCCTAACCAGAGTACTTCCCTCTTCTCCTGGTTAACCACAGAGCACGAAGCTTCTGAATATTTACGGATCACCTCTGCCACATCAGACAGGACGAGAGTGACATCATCCTCGTAGGCCACCACCTTTAACGGCTTTTCCGGGCTCAGTAGCACCCCTCTCAAAGTGTCGCATTCCACCCTTCGGGTGACGGTATCTATTGCAAACGCATACATGAGAGAGCTCAGGGGGCATCACTCTTTGACTCCCGAATTGACCACAAAGGACGGACCTACCCAACCATTCACAAGAGGGAAGCTCTCGGCCGAACTGTATATCACCTTAAGCCAATTTACCAACCGCTCTGGAAGACCATACTGCCTTAGCAGGGCCCAAAGGTACTTGTGATTTACCTGATCAAAAGCCTTTGCCTGATCCAGCGCCAGCAAGTATGCATCCAGCTTCTCAACACGGCACCACTGCATGACCTCCCGGACACCAAGGACAGCACTAAAGGTGCTCCGGCCTTTCACGGTGCAATTTTGGGAAGGAGACAGCAACAGCTCCGTAACCGACTGGAGTCTGTTAAATAGTACTTATGCCAAAATCTTACGGTCCACATTGAGAAGAGCAATGGGACGCCAGTTCTCAATTCTGGATGGGTCCTTTCCCTTAGACAGCAATATAAGAGCAGAAGTCCTCATGGAAGGAGGGAGCAAACCCTCACCCAGGCTCTCATTATACACTTCCATGAGGCAAGGGGCCAGGATGTCTGAAAAGATCTTATAAAATTCAGATGACAGACCATCTGGTCCTGGGGCCTTCTTCACAGACAAGGAGTCTATGGCCACCCTGACCTCATCCACCATTATATATCAAGCTGTCCAAGCTGTCAAAGGCTTCATGTAGACTACCAATACCAAGTGTATCCCTCAGGAACCGCTCCATCTTGTCCCGGATAAGTGGCTGCTCAGAGAGGAGGCTAGAGTAAGGAGATGATGACACCCAGGATTCCCATTTGGGACTCCTGCAGGACACCCTGTGTGTCCCTCAAACCCCTCACCTCTTTGAGCACAACCGATCTCTTACAATTCTGGAAGGGGTCAGGCGAGTAGTATTTACTATAGTCTCGTTCCAGAATCAAAGAAGCATAACGGTCATACTGACACTCTCTCATCTGAGCCTTCACCCGGGAGATCTCCCCACCGTTTCCCTGCTCAAAGATCAGAAAATCAAGCCTCCTTTTCAAAGACTGGTAAGTACAGATCTTTCTCAAGTTTCTCACGGCTACGAGGCGAAGGAAAAGCTTCCGAGTCCTTTCCTTGCACTTTGCCCACCACTCTGACCTACGGGAACTCCTCCCCAAAAGTGTCTCCTGGGTTTGAAAGAAGTCCCTGAAGGATTGTCTTACTTCTTCCTCCTCCAGAAGCTGAGAGTTCAAGCGCTACAGACCCCGACCTTTCTGAGGGGTTTCTGAGGCACATAAGGCTGCGCAAAGACAAACGTGATCAGATAACTCCACCGCCCTTAGCACAGGTGCCAGAGTTGCAGAGCTCTCCTTAACAAAAAACCTATCTATCCTAGACCTACACCTACCTCTAAAGTAAGTGAAACCCGTAAGGTCTGGGAAATGGCGAATGTGCACATCTACCAGACCCGCCTCTCTAGCCATACTAACTAAACAATTTTTTGTCATAGCCAATGGTAGTCTTTGAGCCATCCCTGTCTTTGGGCCTAGTAACGGTGTTAAAGTCACCACCAAAGACTATCTCCTTGGCCGTAAAAAGGAAGGGCTTTATCTTCCTGAAAAGGCATTTCCGGTCCTACTTGGATTGAGGACCATAAATATTGATAAGCCTCAAGTTATGCCCCCTCAGATAAATGTTGATAAGCCTCAAGTTATGCGCCCTCAGGATGACATTCATCACCATACAGCTACCTACCTCTAATTCTATCACCCGTTGAACAGTTACCATGCCAGTAAAAAGGACTGCCAACCCATCGTATGGCTCGGCGGCAAGAGACCAGTAGGAGGCCCCACGCCTCCAACTCAGCTTACATTTGTGGAGATCAGCTAATCTCCCCACCCTAGTCTCTTGCAAAAAAAAAAATCGACTTTAAGGGAGTCGAAAAAAACGAGCGCCATATGACGTGCACGTTCGGACAATACAGATGCCATATTAATGGTGGCAAATGATATGAGTTGGACAGCCATTCTGACAAGGTGATAGAAGGTAGGAGCCAAACATTTACTTCTTCTTTACTTGTTTCCTGCCCCTCACCTTCCCCTCTTCACCAGATGAACCCCTTCTCTTAACCACCACCCCTGCAGGGACATCATCCTTATCTGATATTCATACTCAGAGTCTGAGTCCTTTATTGTTTTCAGTGAACTGCCCCTACCCCGACTCCTACTTTTCTCTTTGGGCCTCCTACCCTGACCCTCAGGCCCTGTTCTTATTTCCCCATGAAGCTCACCACCCCGGGCCCTTTTATCTGGGGGATCTACCTTCCCTCCCCCCATCTCCTACCGACTCCGCCTTCTCCTCTATACCCTTATTATCCCCCAACCTCCCCTGAACCTTTTCCGGATTCCTCCTGTCACCCACCCTTCCTTTTTGAACAACCTTAACTACCTGGGATAAAGAATCTATATCCCCTTTTGCCATAAGCCCCACCTCTATCACTTTCCTTCTATCCCTCACTACCCTCTCAATCCTCTCCGCCCGCTGTCTAACCTCTTTTCTCCCCACAGCCTGACCCCCTAACCACAAATGTTTGGTTTTAGCTTGTGCTTTTCCTTTCTTTAATGAATCCTTCTGGGTCGTCTTTCCTCCTAGTAACTTCCTCTACTAAATCATCCATATCCACATTGTTGGAAGATAGCAACTCAAACTTATTAGACAGAAAAACTGGAGCATCTTCTTTAACCATATCTAACATTCTTGTATCCCCCACAACACTGGGACCCACCCCAGAGACCGAAGGAGAAGCCTCATTCTTAGTAGAGACTGAGATATCCTTCTCCACCTCCTCTAGTATGCGAGCCATTTCCTGATCGGAGATATTGCTATTATGATTGGCTTTGGGACATTGGACAGTATGTCCACCCTCCCCACACAGATTACACTTCCTATTCGTGCACTCGGTCGCCTTGTGTCCTAACTCCTGACACCATGCGCATTTTATCTCTGGGCACGAGGAACTTGCTCGAAATGCTGTGCTGAACCAAACTTAAAACACCTCTTAATTCTAATTCTGGTTTCACAATTTGAAATTGCCACCCCTTGCAATTCACCATGGTATTGCTCAGATCTAAACAAAACACAGGGATTCTGCCGCACATATATGTATATCATTAGGTGAGACCTACCCCACACTGGGGGGTGCTACTGTACAGCCAAAATAGAGCAATAGGAAAACACAGAGTTTGAGCCCCACAGAAGGGGTTCAAGTGGCTGTTGAAAATACAGTGCACTGTCTGTACACATAGAAATTATAATCTCAATAAAACACAGAAAGGTATATGATGCCAAAAAATGTAGCAATTTTATTGCCAGCTGTAATAGCTGAATTAGAAGGTAACACACAGCTATAATAGCTGATTATGTAGTAGCGATTTTTAAGACGCCCCAAGCAAGCAACAAAATATAAGGTAAGTACAATTTAGCAATATATGTGGTATAACAGAGAAAGATACTCAGCCATATAAGTCAGCAGGTAAAGGGAGAGCCAGAGTCCATTCAAAAATAGTCCAGGTATGTTGAAGAGTGAGTACAAATCTAATCTAATCCAGAAAAACTGCCCCTAATAAACACTACCAACCTCACGGTCAGGCTTCACGTATTCCACGGAAATAAACTCACCCTCCCTATTCTCGGCAGGCATATGAGTCTCAGGAATGTGGACATCTGGTCTCCAGGAGTATCTGCCGAAGGCTTGTGGGGATAAAAGGCAGCGGGGCACCGGTGCACGTGATGCGTCCGGCTGAGTCAGCGTCTCCTACGCGCGTTTCACAGTGGAAGCGCGTCTGCGAAACGTGCATAGGAGACGCTGACTCAGGCGGACGCACCGCGTGCACCGGTGCCCCGCTGCCTTTTATCCCCACAAGCCTTCGGAAGATACTAACGGAGACCAGATGACCACAAGTCCGAGACTCATATGCCTGCCGAGAATAGGGAGGGTGAATGACCTGCGTGGAATACGTGAAGCCCAACTATGAGGTTGGTAGTTTTTATTAGGCACATTATTTTGAACAGCCACTTGAACCCCTGCTGTGGGGCTCAAATTTTGTGTTTCTTTATTGTTGTATTACGGCTGTACGGTAGCACCCCCCCATGTGGGGTAGGTCTCACTTAGCAATCTATATATGTGCGGCAGAATCCTTGTGTTTTGTCTTTTGAAAGGACAACATACCCTGCGCATTGAGGAAACTGAAATCATACTCGGGGGAGCTGCTCGGGTGTATGCATGCATATAAATCCTTAACCGAATATCCCAATCCAAAGACATGATCAAGGAACACTTCACTACTCGGCTGGGGGGAAACTACCATTTCCATTTAAATTGCGCAACATTCCTATGTCTTGAAGGTTGACCTGGTTGCAGGCTCGGAACCATAGAAGCGGGTTTCTTACCAGCCGCTATATTCGTTATATGTGGGTTTAGCAGCTGAAGTGTCATTCACCAGACCAGATACACCGGATCGTGAATCAGCCTGCCCGTCCGCAGCACTACTATCATGCACTCCTTGTACACACCTAGACACACCCTCTAACTCATTCATCTGATCCACCACCTGAACAAGCCTGGAACCTCAGCCGAGAGCAATGTCGCCCCTCCCACCGCAGCACCCGTCACAGCCACAGCGGGGTTTACTGCTGGTGCCATCCCAGATCCCCCTGAAACCACAGGGACCAAAGCGGGCAGCACTGACACCACACATGAAGGGGTTAACTCCGCTACTGCCCCTGACACCACAGGTAAGCCATTCTCAACATTAACCTTGTGAGTGCTTGTACTATTGTGTGTAGGCAGACCATCTTGGCACATAACTTCATTACAGCCCACATTAACCTCAGACACAAGGCACAATGCTTTACCGTTACCTGGGGCAACACCAGCAAATTGCAAACAAAGTTCCTGCATGCAATCCACATGCCGGTCACCATTCTCAACAACCCCAGCCATTTCACCAGGTACAGATATTTTGAGCTCATGCATATTATCAGCATTATCAGTATTAACCCCCTCTGTTCTGTTACACACTGGTACACACTCATTTAGAGCAATAGAGACATTGGGCCTGATCCAGACCTAGCGACGGCGTAAGCGTAAGATCGGCTGAAAAGCTGATCTGCGCATGTGCCGGGCAGATGTTGCCCGGCGTCGCTATGGCAACGCCCGATCGTGGATCGGGCGTCCGTAGCAACGCCGTAGGAACGCTGGAGGGGACGTCCCCCAGCGTCCCTACGTTCAGGTTAGTGTAGGTGGGCGGGGGGAGATAGTTTAATGAGGTGGGAGGGCGGGCTAGGCGTCCATACGCTCCTGTGCCGGCTGAAGTTAGGGTAGCCTTCAGCCGGAGTAAGGAAGGGGCCATACGCCCGCACAGGGGGAGTGTCGGGGAAAGTGAACGCCGATACGCTGTGCTTTAGTAAGCACAGCGCATCGGCATAGGTCTGGATCAGGCGTCGGGACGGGGCTTGATGCCGCAAATTGCGTCATCAAGTCCCTTCCTGTGCCTAGCAACACTAGTATACTAGTGTTGCTAGGCACAGGAAGGGACTTGATGACGCAATTTGCGGCATCAAGCCCCGTCCCGACCCCTAATTTAAGTAAAAACGGGGCCGTATGAGCCAGGGGGCGGAGCCTAATGACGCGATTTGCATAAATCGCGTCATTAAGCCCTGCCCCCCGCATGCGGCGCAAGCTTCTCTCCGGAATCTCCCGGAGAGAAGCTGCAAAAAGTCGGCAACCATGTAGTATACTAGTGTTGCTAGGCACAGGAAGGGACTTGATGACGCAATTTGCGGCATCAAGCCCCGTCCCGACCCCTAATTTAAGTAAAAACGGGGCCGTATGAGCCAGGGGGCGGAGCCTAATGACGCGATTTGCATAAATCGCGTCATTAAGCCCCGCCCCCCGCATGCGGCGCAAGCTTCTCTCCGGAATCTCCCGGAGAGAAGCTGCAAAAAGTCGGCAACCATGTTTTACATAGTTCAGGCACAGTGACGTCCAAGAACAATACTGCAGGATTCAGATCACCAGCATTAATTGCTCCATAGATACCACACAAGCAGACTAGGTGAATGGGAGTCTGTCTCACCTTTAGTAACAGTCATATCCTCTGAGTGGACCACACTTCCAGCAGCTTTGCTTATACCTCTCACTTTGCTGTTTTCATCTTTTTGCAGTTCAGAGATCTCAGAGCAGCCCATGTTGCCGTCACACAGACCTTGCTTCTCTCTGCTGGCCCTATAACGATACAGAGGTGCAGCATC
The DNA here is from genome assembly GCA_011038615.1 of Limnodynastes dumerilii. Lineage (NCBI taxonomy): Eukaryota > Metazoa > Chordata > Amphibia > Anura > Limnodynastidae > Limnodynastes > Limnodynastes dumerilii. Next base: position 7,682 of record WWET01012412.1, read on the forward strand.
AATTCCATGAGGCTTCAGGTTGCACACACCAGGTAACTTTTTACTTATACCCCGTTCACACTGAGCCAAAAACCCGGGATATTGCAGGGGCAAGCCCAAACAACCCGGGTCGAGGCTCAGTGTGAACGGTCACACCAACGGAAACACCTGCCGCGACCCGGGTCGAGAGACCCGGGAATCAGACACGGGTTTTAACAAGGGTTATTCCCGTGTCTGACCCGTGTCGCCGGCAGTGTGAACGGTGCGACCCGGGCCGGGTTTTTCCGGGTCGCACTGAAAGAAGCTGATTGGGTCAAAAAAGACCCAATCAGCTTTGTAGCTTTAAAACCCCCATTTTTAAATAAAAAAAAAAAGTTTTAAATAAAGGAAACCTGCAGCACCCAAACCGTCTCCTGCTTCGCTGTTTCTGGTGCGCTCTGCTGTTGCTCTCCCGGCCGACGGCTCCCCTAGCGACAGCATAATAGCAACCAGCCGCACGTGGGCACCGCGTCTCTCTCGGGCGTACGCTCCATATAGCAATTCTTTATTGGACGCATCCTCAGTTCTTTGGGAAGCGCCTCCTCATTCAGGAGACCTGCCAGCTAGTAACCAATCACATATGCTGCCCCTATTTAAATCCCACTCTGTCACTTTCTCTCTGCCAGTTATAGCTCTGTCTTTGCCAGTCTGTGACCTGCTATTTATCTTGTGTGCCTAGTCCTTTGTCTAGTGAACTGATCGTTGTCTGACCACTTACCTTTCTCAGCCCTTGATTACCTCCTGTCGGTTTCCCCTGGTTCTCCCACCTTACTGTGCCCACCTACCCTTTTTACCTAATCTTCCCTGGAGCGTTTGTTTGTGTTACCTCTTCAGAGGTCCCGCCGTATGAGTGAGTGCGTGCAAGTCCTGGTTCATCTTGTCCGGTCCCTTTTGTCATCTGTCCCTGATTCAGTGTTTCTCAAAGTCTGTTTCAGGTCGGTCTCTTCCGGCCTGGCCTGTATCCTGCTTACTCTTCTTCTCCCTCTTTTTTTTACGGGTGTTCTCCGCTGTTTTCCTTTTGCTCTTCCGCGAGTTTGATTCAACAGAGCACGACCTGTCACTGAGCCGCAGCCTGTTCCATCCCAACCATCAGGGGCCCTGGTGAAAACCACCTGGTGGCAAAGTTCCCGTGCCCTGGTAGTCGACTCCGCAACCCTTTCTCTTCCGTCACTCGGCCACACCGGTTCTTCACCCAGGTAATTCCGGTGTGCCGTAACACTAATTTTACCTCCTCTACCTCACGATTACATCGGTTCTTGACCAAGGTAATTCCGGTGTATCATAACAATTATATTCTCAATGGCCCTATTACAAAACAAACATAAAGCAGGCTTGTTTCACCCAATAAGGTACACAATGCAGAACATGTGGATACCTATAACCACACTACCCTGCTTGGTCCAGGATATGCTAAAGCCCTTATTAAATAACTGCTGCCCTTCCAAGCAGCCTGTTTAATCAGAACACTGCACCTTGGTGGTCCAGTGATAGTGGGAATTACCTGTTCCCCAGGCTGCCGTCCACTGTTTCCCTCTTGCTGCATCAACCCCCTCACTTCCAGCACTCTGCTCCTCCTCTGTACTTTCAGCCATGCTCCCTGTTAGTCCGTTCTTGGGGGGGCATGTCCTGCTATGTGGTGAGGCTGGATTGCGCTGCCCATCACCCACGCCGCTCCAGACAGCACTGGGCGACCGCAGCATCGCATCTCCCTCACGGTCCTCTGGCAGATATACTATCCCCTGGCTGCCACGGACCTGTCGTTCTCCCTGCTGCCTCCACAATAGTATGTGGACATGAAGGGGGGGGCATTGTGTGGCTGAAGTATGTGGTAAGGTGGAGGGTGGTAATGCTTGGCTGTTGCATGTGTTGAGGGAGAAGGGGGGAAGTGTGGCTGTAGTATGTGCAGGGCCGCCATCAGAGGGGGACAGTCGGGACTACTGTCCCAGGCCTGCAGCAGATAAAGGCCCGCCATCATTATAGGGTTAATGCGCAGGGAAGAATTTCCCTGTGCACCGCCCAATGATGTCACATAGGGGAGAGGCCATCATTCCCACCTGTTTGTTACTACGCAGTCTTGTTACAGTGGGTCAGACCTACGCCCGCCTGCGTTTTTACGCTCAGCGTAGTCATAAAAAGGCTGTTTTTCATGTTCTGCGCATACGCGCGGCAGATGTACAGAAACCCTGAATGTAATTACGAGACTAAGATCAACAACGTAACTATGAACAAAGGGGCGTGCCAGACATACGACACCCGTAATTACGCTTTGGAGGTGGGGTGAGGCAGTGTGGGCGTGCCAGACATACGACACCCGTAATTACGCTTCGGAGGCGGGGTGAGGCAGTGTGGGCGTGATTAGGCGTGTAAGTACGTTCAGCCATTATGTCAGACAGCCGTTACGCTTGGAAAAGTTAGGGTAGGGTTTGGCAAGCGCAAAACGGGAAAAATACCGTGACCGAGGGGAGCGCCCAGGGGAGGGCATAGTAAATACGCCACACGGTAAAGCGTAAACAGAACGCAGGTCTGGATCTGGCCAATGATTGTTAAAATTGTAAAGCGCTGCGTAATCTGATGACGCTATATAAAAATCTGTTAATCAATCAGTCATTACACTGTGCCCTCAACACTTTTGCCCTTCTCGTGTCTCTACAGCCATCCAATCTCCCTCTTCTTGTGTGTGTCCAGCCATCTGCCTCCTAGTCCTGCAATACATCAACGTTACATTTTTATTGGATTTACTCTCCTGCTTTCAAGTCTTCTTCCCGCTTCTTCTCTCCTATACAGACTATTACATAGTACTGGGAATGTAATTGGAGACTCCGATACCTTATAACGTCAGTTCCGCAGTGTAGTGTGCCAGCATTGCCCGGCTACAGTTTTAGCAAGAAGCTGGCAGTTACTTTGACAGCGCAGGCAAAGTATTTTTGGGTAATCAGCTGACTGCTGGGGCCTTACATGGCAGGCATCAGTACCCGATGGCCCCTTGAGTTTGAGGGGCCCGGTGCAACTGCCCATTGTGCCCATTGGAAAAGACGGTCACTCTAGTCAGCCATCTTGTGTAACTCTAGTCAACCATCTTGATTTAAATACCTGATGGCTCACTCACAATTTACCAACATGGGGGTCTCCCTCTCACATCTTAAGGGGTTGTCAGGGCAACTTGTTGCTCCAGCACTGCTCTAGTAAACTTGTCAGCGGGCCCTGGGCAACTGCCCATTGTGTCCATTGGAAAAGACGGTCTCTCTAGTCAGCCATCTTGTGTTACTCTATTCAACCATCTTGATTTAAATACCTGATGGCTCACTCACAATTTACCAACATTGGGGTCTCCCTCTCACATCTTAAGGGGTTGTCAGGGCAACTTGTTGCTCCAGCACTGCTCTAGTAAACTTGTCAGCTGTCTCCACCAGCTCCACTTTCTGTCTCAGTCTGTCTCTCTGACTTTCTGTCACTCTGTCTATTACAGTCACTTTCTTTTTATCTTTATCTCTCTCTTATTTGTCTCTTCTCACATAGCTTCCCTCTCCAACATCTCCGCCTCTTTTTGTGTGTCCAATCAGATCTTTCTCCTCCTTTGGGATCCTCACTGCTGACAGCCCCTCCCCCTTCTCCTCTCT